>KV751376.1:3231010-3254911 GCA_001698575.1 Mola mola | reverse complement strand
CACACACACACACACACACACACACACACACACACACACACACACACACACACACACACACACACACACAGGAGGGAAGACAGACCGCAGAAACAGTAGCAGGAGAACAGTGAGGAGGAGGAAAGTCTAGCCTCCCAGTGAAGGGAGACAGGCTTTTTCTTTATTCAGACAGAAACAAGTTAATGTTTACAATTCTATCCTGGCAAGATTTCTGGACATTCTTTGGCACAAATTTGCACAAAGATATTTTTCATTTTCTAAGGAATGACAGAGAAAATTATTTAGGTCAGACAAAAATTACTTTTTTTTTTTTTTTCAAGATGCTCTCTTACAGATGCACGGGATGTACGACCGACAGATAGAGGAAGTGGCTTATATCAAAAAAACATAGCTCCATGGCTGGAGAGGGCTGGTCTTAAGGACAGCACAGAGGCACTGATCCTGGCAGAAACAAGAACAGGCCTTGAACACAAGGTCGATAGAGGCCGGGGTCTGTGCAAAGATGCCCGAGACAGTGCAGCACATAACAGCAGGGTGCAAGATGCAGGCAGGTACAGCATACTTGGAGCATCACAACCTGTTGGCCAGCATAGTATACAGGAACATCTGCGCCGAGTATGGGCTGGAGGTTCCAGGATCAAAGTGGGCAACACCTCCAAAGGTGATGAGAACGGCCAAGCTAAGATCCGGTGGGACTTTCAGGTCCAGACCAATAAGATGGTGGTGGCTTATCAAGCAGATATCGTGGTGGTCGACAAGCAGGAGAAGAAGTGGTAGATGTCGTAATCCCAAGTGATAGCAACATCAGGAAAAAGGAAAACGAGAAGCTCGAGAAATACCAAGGGCTGAAAGAGGAGTCGGAAAGGATGTGTGGAGTAAAGGCATCAGTGGTGCCTGTGGTGATAGGAGCATACAGGGCTGTAACTCCCAAGCTGGGAGAGTGGCTCCAACAAATCCCAGGAATAACGTCTGAGGTCTCTGTCCAGAAGAGCGCAGTCGTAGGAACAGCTAATATACTGCACAGGACCCTCAGGCTCCCAGGCCTCTGGTAGAGGACACAAGTTTTAAGGAGACATAAAGCCTGTGAGTGAGTGAGTGAGTGTGTGTGTGTGTGTGCGTGTGTGTTGTGTGTGTGTGCGTGAGAGAGAGTGTGAGCCTGAGCGTACATACTGTACATATGCATAAACATTACAAGTTGAGAACATTTAATTAAAAAATAAAGTCTAACGAGCTGTTTGTCAGCTGTCTGGTCTATATCCGAGGGTGACTGAGTGAGAGGAAGGAAGAGAGAAAAGAAGAGAAATGACTGTGATGAGGGGCATCCCGTTCAAGAGAGAGAGAGAGTAAAAGACTGAAGGGAAGAATGCAGGATATAGAAACATATGAAAGGGTGCAGTGTTAAGGTAAAAAGTTCAGGCAGTCAAGGGAAGAGATATAGGCAGGATACAATGAAGAGTGAAAAAAATAAAGTTGAAAAACCACACTTGTAGACCAACTACCTGTCTTTTCACATCTTCCAAATTTTTAAAGACTTGAGTCTTTTGCTTCCACTCAAATTTCTCATTGGCTGTCAAAAACATTATGCAGGAAAATCCTCCTGAAGAACGCGGAAAGTTTAATGTATTCTGCATAGTGAAGACCACCTTCTTGTTACTCAGAGGTGGTTATGCAATAGTGAGGAGCTCAGTCTTTCCATTTCCCTGCTCAGAAGTACACTGATGCCACCAAGTTCAAAAGTAATTTGAAAAGCAGATAAAATTTAGGATTGGATTAAACAAATTGTAAGAACAAAGCTCTGCAAAGCCCTCTACGTATGTCATAACGTCATACAAAAAAAAAAAAACAGAATACAAATGCATGATTTATTCAATAATTGTACAGTAAAAGTTCTTAACTAGAACCTTGAGTTCAGCATTCAAATAACAAATGCAAGACAAAAAAGGTGTGTTTTATGTCTCAAATCTCAAGTGTTTTAGGAGCCCCAATTTAGCGTATATCATGCAAGAAGGCAAAAAATTAGAATACCACCTTGTCAGACGTGGCAGCTAAAATGTTGCATTCACATTGTCTGCGATAAATGAAAACTACCTTAGCTATGTTTTCCTAGCACAAGTCTATAAAGACTGAGACTTATTGACTGTTAAGCACACAGACCAATTTTACAATCTGCTTTCCGTAAGTGAGTCACTAGTCCAGTTTGTTGTGGATAAGGCAATTTACAGTCACGTGCCGGTACCAATAAATACCAGTTTTTGATACCCATCCTTATCAATAACAGTAAAATTCTGTAAAATATAAATGCTTCTGCTTCCTATCAATGATGGTGCTCCCCAGACATGATCAGTCACTTGTCAGAGGGGCATTGTTTTTCCACTGCAAACAAATTTGTGAAATGGACTTAATCCAAATCAAATTTGTTTGTCTTTCATTTACTTTGGAAAGTAGCAGAAAACAGTGGAAACCAAGGCTCCTGAATGATCATGTCTGCTGAATGCCAGAAACTTCCTACTTTGTTTTATAGTCTTTTTACATTTATTGAGTCGAAAACACAGGTGTTTCTCCTCTTTCTCCTTTAAGCAGCAAAACTAAGTTAAAAACATGGAGGAGGAAGCAGAATTCACCTTTAAGATTTACTCCAAATTATTTTGCTGAACCTGGATTGCATGAGTGATTTTGTGTGCATTAGTCTCTTAATGTGGAAGCACATGTACTGTGTGATTGCTGCAGGTAATGTAATTAATACTTTCCTCATAAAGGAGCATTGCAATCCACACATCACACAGGGATGCAGATCTACAAAAGTGAGCAGCAAGAGCTTTATTTCAGAGGGTAGTTGATGAAGATGAAGAGGGTAACTGAAAAAAACAGGGAAATACATGTTGTTGATGCACTAAAAGTGTGAGGTTTACATACACCTTAATGTTTGATAGACATTTAAATACCTTGACCCTGTTGTCCTTAGGCCATTTTACTAGAGTTTTGAAAGTATGCTTGGGTTCATTGTCCGCTTGGAAGACCTATTTGTGACCGAAACTTTAATTTCCTGGATGACGTCTTAAAATGCTGCTTGAGTATATTCGCAAATTTTTTTTCCTCATTTTGCCCTATGTTCATTGTATGAAAAGCAACATTTTGACAAACAGCATTTTGTCTAGTCTCCTGCATCAGGAAACTGCGTCTGGATATTGTTATATCAGAAATAGTAAACACAAGGAGAGCTGCAGCTGCATCAAAAATTGAACACCAATGTTTCCATATGACGATAAGGTCCGCATGAACACCGAATGGGTGCACAGAACATGCATTTCGTGTGTGTGTGTGTGTGTGTGTGTGTGTGGTAAAAGTAAAGATGCAGACTAAACAGAACTGGAGGATGTTTGGGCATAGAGCTCTGTACTGTACTACAAAACTTAACCACAACACAGTGACCCAAACGCTAGATGCCAGACTGAGCAGACATTCAGACACACACAGCCTCATCTCTTTCCTGAAAAGGACCATGTACAGGGACTAGTCAACATATAGTACTGATTATTTATGCAGATTACATCAGCATAACATTCACAGCGAGATTATTTAACTGAGACATTCACTTCAAATAAATAAGTCATTAACAACCCCAGTTAGTGTTTCTGTTGGCAATGCATTTTACACACAGGCCCTTACACATGAAAATAAAATAGGTTTATACTTTGTCTGACACTGCCTCAAAGAAACACATTAAAGCACAGACAGGCAAACTTCAGGATTTGGGAATTTGAATGCAGACTACTAAAAAAATGAGAAGCCTCCCATATTGTCTTTTTGTGCCAGACCACTCATTAATGTTATGCCCCCAAATTTTAATGTTGTTACTGTCTACTCAGCGGAATGAAAGTTAAAATTCAGGTAAAGTGTGTCAGTTCAAAAAAATAATTTCTGGAATGTCACACAAAACTAGCATTACAGCATTCCTGTGAATAACTAAGTAGACACTGATTCCAAAATGATTAAAAATTGTTATTTACATATTTTGTTTTGGGGGGTTTTTAAGCCAAATTCCTCACTGCAGCTTCTAAGCTACCAGAATGCATTCGTGCACAGCTTCCCATTTGGTGAAACATTTTCATTAATTTGGGGTCTCTGGGCACATGGACCTGAATTGAACAGCATAAGATTTATGATTCCAATTGTTTACATTATTAATAAATAAAAAAATACCCCACCTGCTTTAGTGTTTTTAGGAGAATGCTGATTCAATGTTTTGTAGTGAAAATCTAGAAATATTTTATGAATGAAGAGACTGACTTTCCATCAGCATAAGGGTGAGTACAGTAGATAAGGTGTGAATTTAAATTTGTCTTCCAGATAATTTTTCATCTCTCTATTATGAATCAAATTCTATACCATATGGGAGTACTGGTGGCACAGTGAAATGGTTAACCAATTCAAAGCAATTTAAACCTCACTTATTATTATCTTATTTTCTCTGCAGATGTAACACTTTAACATGGACAATCCAGCTGCAATAAAAATTAAAATTATATATTTTAAACAATTTTATTTAAAATTGAAAAATGTGTTCACAAAGAAATAATAAAAAGAAGCTACACTTAGTATTTGATATTAGGACACATTTTTAACGCTAATTATTGATAACTATTTCAACAAACCAGTCTTGATAGATCAAGAGTAAAATCTTTGAGCTGAAGAACACAAGGGCCACCAATAATTTGCCAAGTTGAAAACACATCTATTCTCTCCTACGTCTGTGTGTTTATACACATCTAAGAGTAACACATTGTGCTACACTGCTTGTGCAGAAACCATACTGACGGACAGACCTGGAAAAACAAAAAAAAACAAGGAGTCAAGTCAAAGAGGAAGTGTCTTTTTCTAGTCACAGGAAAGCCAGGGGTAAGCATTATGAAAATGGGTAAGTAGACTTTTGTGCATGCTGCCCTAAAAAGCAAAATCACTGACTTGATGAAGAGGCATATTGCAAGGACAAATCACAAGCTGATCTCCACAGAAGACACACGGCTCTTCAACATGGTGGTGTAGAGATTTAAAGTGTAACCTGTATAACAAGGGCTTACTTAAACAAAAGTCTGTGGAGCTCAGGTGTTTGAGCAACATTCCTGAAGGCCCCTGTTTTCTTTTCTCACCCATCCTCGGGTCAGCGGTTTTGTTTTCTGTCACCAGTAACTCAGTGTGGTTGGTGAAGGCAAAAAGTTTCACCGTGTCATTTTTAATTTACTAGGCCCGCACAAAAGCAGATGGTAATTTTTTTAAACAGCCCACAATCTTATAGGCAATTTCAGCAGAAATTGGGAATTTTGAGCAGTGCCTATTTATTGTCTCATAACTACGTCAAGTTGTACTTTATACAGGAGTGCTGCTTGTTCTTAAATTAAGCTGCTGCCTGGATTATATTTTTTTAAAAAAAGAGTACAACACGCCGAACACGTCACTGTCATGACTCACATCTATTGTGTTCTGATGAATCATAATCACTAACCATTATAACATGTGAAAACTCTATAATGTTTAAACACCGACATTTTAACTGTAACTATATCATACCAAAGCTCATTCAGTCTAAGTCCACACCACCAACAGCCAAGTCAGTCAGTCAGGAAGGCTTAGGGGGATAATGAGGAAATGAGTCAAACAGCGACACACATGGCAGACTAAAAATAATAAAAATAAAAATACAGAAAAATTAAGTTAGGTCCACTGGTATTTGGACAGTAACACATTTTTTTTATTATCATTTTATCTTCTGTGCGTTACAGCAATGGATTTGAAAAAAAAAAAAAAAGCCAATGAAAAAGTGATTGAATTGAAATGTAGACATCCGCTTTAATTTGAGGGATATCACAAAAGTACTGCATTAACTGTTTAGGAATTACAGCCATCTCCAGAGGCTCAAATTTTTGGACAATTCACTGACCAGCAACTTCATAGACTGTTATGCTCTATTCCCTTATTATTAAAGACAAATTAAGCATTTTTAAAGTTCTGGAGTAGATCAGCTCATTATCTGAAGTGTAGCACTCTATCAGTCAAACACAGTGGATGGCTGCAAAAGAAACTGGGTCACTGGTTTTAACTGATGACGTGGCTGCTGATGGAAGTATCGGCATGAATTCTGTATATAGGGCTACACTTTCTGTTCATATTCAGCCGGATGATACAAATATGAGATGGCAGAACTTCACAATTCAGATGGATAATGACACAAAACATACAGTATACATAGAGGCACAGATATGAGACGCTTTTCCGTGGTCAAGTCTCAACTTAACAGAGGAGCTTAAGACAAACCTTGCTGGAAACCAGTTGTGAGTAGAGGTGAAGCTTTACCTGCAGCCAGCACGTTAGTAGTAATTGATTTTCCACTGTCAGGTTAGACCACATGATTACATGCACACACAGAGACACACACAGACACTTTAAAAGCCATTCATGCATCAGTGCCGCTGTTTTTAATCTAGTGTTTTGAGCATTTAGGCAAACACTTTTAGTGTTTATACATTAGTATTTTGTAAATTATCCTTATTTCAAAATTACATTATTACTACTACTACAACTACTACTATTATTACTATTGTTACTATTATTATTATTACTAGTATTATTATGTATCTATTGTGTCTATTTCAGCATAATAATTAGAATAATTGGATTAATCAACTAATTAAAAAATATATATTTTTAGATTAAGTGAGAAAAAAAAAAATCAATAGGTGCATCTGAATCACCAGCTTCCTGACTTAACCCCCAATATTATGACACACACACACACAAAGCATGACAGGAGACGAAAAATGTACAAGTAGGCTTCCATGCTTGCCCAAGCTAACATGCTAACACAGAAGAGGAAGAATCCCGAGGTGATTCTTCCCGTTGTTCTGTGCTTGCTGCATGCCAACTGGAGGCTAATAGACATAGACAGACTCCCTTTCTCACAGCAGAGGCAGCCAGAGCACAGTGCAAGCACACAGTGAAAAAAGGGGTTACAGAAGCATTCATCTCCTCATGCATGTCATGTCATTCACTGGTGAAAAAACCCAGAGCCCATCCAGAGAAGGAAAGTGCTCTCATTGCACAGGAGACAGAGACTATACAAACCGTCAGCTCCCTCAATTAAACTTGGCAGCCACCTCTATGAGGACATGACAACATCACACCTACTACCAAACTCAAGACTAAAACAGACTAGGAGTTTCTTTTTTTAATTAATTTAAGCATCATGAGGCAGCTGCCCTAGATAAATCTTCCAAACATGCATTTGTAGCATTCTAATGCAGTGGCAGAAGAATAAAGTCAGGAAGACTCCAGTCAAAATCCTGCTGTGCTGTGATCCCAGCGAGGGTGTCTGTGACTATAAAAGCACACTTCAGTAAGATGTCTCTGTGACTCCTATCCAGTAAAATCTTATAGATATATATATATATAACAAAACCAGTCTAGCCTTCCTTTGAATCAGCACTTTCAATACTTTTTTTTTTAAAATAACAATAACTAAAAAATATGAAAATTTAAGAATAAAGCACAGATTTGTGCCTGAAATGTCAAAAATAAAGCAAGAGCCTCTACAGAAGTGACTTACCCCAGTTAACAGATGTGTTATTGGCGACAGCATGGTGATTAGACTTGGCAGTGCTTCTTCACAGAAGCACGTAAAGACAAGGGGGAAAATTAGAAGCCGAGTATGTGCCAATTCTAATTCCTTGTAGTAATTAAAAGGGAAAAAAAAAAAAATATGAGCAGAGAGAGTAAAACCGGACTTAGTCTGTATGAAATGTTAGGTCTAAAAGCACATGTTCTCAGACACATAAATCAAGTGTGAACACAATTATACACAAAGTTTAAATGATTGCACAGGACTAAATGTAGACTTGGCTCTGCTGGCCATCACTGTGTGAGCGGCAACTCTGGTCACTCCCCACCACACCAACGCTAGTCGGTCTCTCCCCTCACACACAAGTTTACATTATCCTTTCTCTCTCAGGGAGGACAGACAGAGGATGCATCTATGTGTCCATGACTGGGAAAGACTCACATTTCCTCTTTGAGGTTTCACATTCCTGGGATTCCGTCTGAAGACCACTGCAGCCCATTTTTTTAAAAAAGCGACGCGGGGCAGGAAAGAAGGAAAGCGTTTCAGGAGGTTTTATTTCCGACCACTGTCTCACTCCAGCTTTTTTTGGTGAATTAGCCTGCTGTGCACTTATAGCACCATACGCTGAAGGAGAAGTTGCCACACTCACATAATGCAACAGAAATCATACTATTGTCTGTTTTTATGCTTTGCAATTTCAAAGTCGCACTGCATTTATTGCCCTTATTCTAAAAACAAGACTAATGGTATTCCATCACATTGAGTCACCCTGTTAGTTCTGTTCTTTCAGAAGTCATGACTGGTAACTGGTGACTCTAATCCATCCCTGCAGGTTAATCATTAAATGCTTCAAGCTGCGATTTCTCACCCGGCAACAACACAGCACCACAAAACAAACCAGAATTAAAATGAGCATAATGCGGATAAAATGCGTGCACAACTTCTACTATAATTTATTGAGCACACAAAAAGGCATGCTTTGAGGAATGCCATTAGATTTTGTGATAACGCGATTGTAATTTGTGCTTCCACATCAAGTGTGAAACCAACAGAATAATAAAGTTACATATAATATTATCACACAAAAGGCTTTCTGGCACACACACACACACACACACACACACACACACATATATAAACACAAACACCAAAACACTATAGGAATAAGTGAACGTTAGCCCATAATTACTTATATCAAGCTTAATTATTTCATACAAGCTGCTTTAAACCAATTAAAAGCCAGCGTTATTCTGTGTGGTCAATAAAACCAACAGCATTATTGCCGCAGCTAATGTTTGCTAACGAGCTGGGCTCGCTGACCAGGTTCCCTCTCATTGTGTTAAATCCAATCAAAAACCGACAATTAAATGAGACGAGAAAGTGTGGACAATATGGATCATACATTGGATGTTTTATCAGGCAAGACGCGCGCGCCAGTATCCATCAGCAGATATTAAGTTAGCCTGGTGTGCTAGCAGGCTAACATGCTAACGCTCAGAAGCGACGCAGGAGGGGATTTAAATTTGCTTACCTGTCAACCGCAGCTTCACCGGGCCATTTCTCCTGACTCCTTGGCTAGACATCCCCCTTCGTGTTCCAGCTTGATGAAAACTTCACAAAAAGTCACTAATTCATGTGTCGGCGTCAGAGCTGTTCAGAAAGAGGTCTTCCAAAACATTCCCTCTGTTAGCTCGGGGGTTAGCTTGTAACGTTAATATCGCCGGAGCAAATCATACTGACCGAGTGTGCAACGAAACATTAATGGCCTCATCATCACATCGCAGTATCACTTTCACTTTGCTTCCTTTTTTTGGGGGGGAAAAAAAACATTCCCAAATGTCGTCCACGCCGCGCACCATGGGCACCGATGTAAGTCAAGTGAGCAGTTCGTACTCCATCCGGACAGACGCTTTACGCTGCCCGTGCAGCCTCCACTGAAGTGGATCGGGGCAGTAACGATGACGGTACTGCAGGCACACACTCATCCGGTGATATCGTTCAGAATAAAAGCAGTATAAAACAATCCTATTTACTTCTAAAATAAAAATGTATGTCTGTTTGTTCTATTGCAAATAAAATGTATTGCGTTACTATTTCAACTATTTCAAGGAAGCCAATTTATATTGTAGGATCCAACGCACAGTAAAATATTTTCTGGGATTTAGAGTGAGGATGAAGAGTGAGAAAGTCCGGTTCTGCTCCTTAAAGCACCATCATGATTCTTAGAGAAGAGAGATTTAATTCTTAAAATATTTTACAATGAAATATAAACAAAGTGACCCTTTATGATAAGGTGCAGTGCAGCAGCACAGAGAATACGCACAGTACCACCTAGTGGTAACATGGATGCAGATTTGTCTCCAAATTCCCTATATTCCAACACACTAAGTAAATCAAGTAAGTTTCCCTGCTCATAACCTTCTCATATAGGAAATCACACAAAAGGGGAGCTTATGGAATAATGATTTTTATGTGTAAATATTTTCAAAAAACAAATAATGCATCATTGTACTGTAAAATCAAAGACATATTGTCTAAAAAAATCATAGAAAAGGATTAACAAGGAGAACATTTTTTATGCTACAAGGACCAAGTTGGACATGTTAAAACTGAAATGTATGTTGGTCTTCAGGGATCTGGAAGGTGTAGCATTCTGCAGGGGCATCGGCAATCACAAGGTCTTCTTCATTCTAAAACACCTGAACAGGGAACAAGACACGAGAGGCGTTAAGACGATTAACCAAATCATTTTTATTTTACTTTACAAGCATTTTGTCAGCAATGTGACAAGATAAAGCATTACAAGTAAATACTGTCATTGTATTGAAGACATCAGATTTGGGCTGCTTTAATAACTCAAGTAACTGTAGCTGCCCTGCTCATTCCGCCAAGGCTGCGGTCAGATTCCTTCCACGTTTGTCTTCAGCTTGAATTATTTCAGGAGTGTAACAAACTATCCAATCACACTTAATGATAGTCATTCATAGTCATTGCAAAATTTATCACACGCAACATTTTTGAAAAAGACAAAAAGCAAATATGACAAATTATGCAACTATGGTAAATTTAAAATATTCATGTGCAAATCTCATGTGTGAT
Organism: Mola mola; assembly: GCA_001698575.1. Lineage (NCBI taxonomy): Eukaryota > Metazoa > Chordata > Actinopteri > Tetraodontiformes > Molidae > Mola > Mola mola. The sequence continues at coordinate 3,244,203 of KV751376.1, read as the reverse complement.
TTCCATTCAGCTTCCCCCTTATTTGTAACACTTACACTATCCGAGAAGAATCTATCTATGATGTTGAGAGAGGACTTGTAGATGGCTTCATTTTCACTGTTCTGCAGGGCCTCGATCTTGTCCAAACCACCCACTTCATCAAGCATTAGGCATAGTTTATCAGTCTCACCTGTCTTTTGTGCTATCTGTGGATAGAGGAGGAAAAAAGGTCAGACTAAGATGTCCACTGGTGAGCGATAACCCTGTGACCATGTCAATGTGCAACTGTCAGGAATCCATCAACTTTATTCAATTAATTAATGTGACTGAGATTACATTTTGCAAACACTTACGTGTTAAGCTCCATTTAACCTGGGACCTAAACTAAAATATTAGTTGACAGAAGCATTCAGATGGGTATACTTAAAGGGTAACTTCTCCTAAATATATAAAAAATATTGTTTTTCTTGCATTGTCCAATCTGCTCCTAGTCCTTAATTTTAGGTTTCCTTAAAACAGTCGGATTCGCAAAGCTATCTGAACCAAGTCCAACACCAAGATAGCAACAAGGTCTTGGTGGCATACCTCTAAAATGTTGAAGACTGCTTCCAGAATGACTGAGATGATTTTGCTGTCTTTGACTGTCAGAAGGTCGAGCAGAGGCCCCAGCACGCTGCAATGGACCAGGTAGGCCACCTGCTCCACTGTCCCGCCGCTGGTATAATTGATGACAGCCCACACTGCCTCCGTCTGGGTCTTGTAGTCTCCCTAAACACAAATGATATCTGACGTCTTAGGCCAAACAGAAGTACAGAAAACATTAAAGACACTCGCATGGATAAAAATATCTAATGTCAAATTGAAATCAGAACACCGTTACTGTGTTGATGAAAAAAGGGCACAAGGCAGCAAAGTTGCAGAAAAGTTGGGAGAAAGGTAAGTGCCAGTGCCAGTGCCAGTGCCAGTAGGGCTGCAAAATCAATTGGAAAATAAATGCAATAGCAAATAAATAGCAGTGAGGCTAAGTGTAATATCCGAAATGGAGTATAAATAAACATAAAATTTTAATAAAACTGTCTAAGTTTTTGACTTATCCTGTTTGCAAACACATAAATACATGCAGGAAATAAACAGAATAAAATGTCAAGTCACCACAATTTCTACTCATATCACAATTTCAATATCTGTCCAATTGAGGGCAATTGGCTTATTGGATCATCATGTGCAGCCCCTCAGGTGTTATTAAATGACTTTCTGTCTGAGATGTGTAGCAGTGCAAAATACGACGTTACGACCTGTTGGAGGACCTCAACTAGGACTGGTATCAGTCCGGCATTGATCACTTCCTGGATCTGGGTGTTCTTGCCAGCAGTGATATTGGACAGGATCCACGCTGCCTCCATCTGGATTTTTGGCTGGTAGTGGCGCAACAGGTTCGAGAAGGTTGCCAGGGCGCCTGCGTTCAGCACACACTGAGTTTGCTCGTCCGTACCGGTCACAATGTTGCCAAGTGACCGAAGGGCTATAGTCTAGGATATGAAGCAACCAGTCAATTCAATATTTAGGAGGAGCGATTACTGTGACCTTATTGTTACTTTAAATTCTTTATGTTGTACAGAATATCACCATTGTACACAGCGTGCTAACAGCTGTCTTAAACGTCACAACCTTTGATGTGAACCTGCTCAAAACCACATACCACAATGGAGAGCTCCACAGATGTGAGCAGCTTTACTAAGAGGGGCAGCAGGCCAGCCTGCACCACCACCTCGATCAGCTCATTGGATCCGTCTGTCAAGTAGAACACGGCCCAACAGCTGTCTAACACAACCTCCACGTTGTTGTGCTGCAGGAGGCGCATAAAGGCTGGAAGCAGCTGCTGCACTGCCATCAGAGGTGGCGCCGGGTTCTTGTCCCGACACAGGTTGGCCAGTGTCCAGGTGACATTGTGCAGGAAGTCGGACTGGTAGGGTGGGACAAAAGTCAAGTTTTATTTTCAAAACAGCAGTGAGTCATAACTTGACGGTCTATGTTAGCGCGACATTAAAGTTAGTGCTCTCCAAAACAACCTCAGGTTCGGTCCACTCAATTTGATTAAATACGTCTTAACTAATGATTGCTGTTTAAATAAAATGCTCAATTTTTTTACAGTGAGAGATACTTTGCCCTTTTTGTAGTAGAATACTCTACTATCTATAAGTCACTGAAGAGCATTTCTAGGACGCATAAGCAAAGTTAAGTACCGACCTCTCAGCTGTGTGCAAAAGGCTTCTCTAATGAATATGAAGCCTCCAACTATATATTTCTATATTAGTCCTATAGACACTTGGTACTAAAAAGGGTCTCAGATGAAGCAGGATGGAGTAACAATTTTAGCGAAACCAAACAATATTTTTACAGAAAGAAACGTTGTATGCAGCTTATTAAACCCTTACTTCACTGATAACAAAACTATAGCCTCTTTTAAATTTCCTTTTCCCCACCTCGAGGTCTAGGTGTAAAAGCTACCAAGGTGGCTTTAAGAAGGGTCAGTTTCGATGCGCCTCTGATCTGCCTCCGGAGGTTTTATCAGAGGCAGCTGGTGTCTGTGTAAACAGATCAGGGGTGGGGCGTTATGATGCGCACAAACACAACAACCAATTCACTCGTCATCAGGCCAGCCCTCTGTTGCACTGTGCCATAACAGCAACAACACACCAACATCAAAGTGTATGTAGAGCAAAAACCAGCAACAGCACACAAACGCTGATCTGTCAAAATTAAACTCAGCAGCAACACACACATAACGCAAAATCACTGCACCACTACTGTCCTCGATGTGTCAACAATATCAATGTGTGCAATAGGAGCATATTGATGCTTTACAACACAGGGAATTTGTGGACCTTCATTGCAAGAATAAGGTGGATTCTGTGTGTATAAAGGGCTTGTAATTTCTGGTTTATGATGTTAATGTTAACTGAACTAGGATCTGGGACTTGTTACAAGAACTTCATCACATTTTATATTAGGTATTGTAGAAACATGTTTTCTAACTGCACAATCCTATCTCGGGGTCTATATGGCAAAGAAAATAAAGATGTGGAACAACATGAACACTCAAATATAATGATTGAATAGCCAGTACGAACTACTCGGTTCCAGGCAAAGTGAGACAGCCAGCCTCATGGATACCAACATCCTTGTAAACACTCCAAACAGAGACAGAACAAGTGTACAATTCAGTTTGACTAGGTTACATACTTAAGCCATGATTTTAGGTATTTCTTCTGTCATTTCAGAGTAGGAGTTTTCCTTCCTTTAGAACTGATGAAATGATAAGCAGCGAGAGATGTTTCTGTAATGAGGCCTCTGACTCCAGTGCAGGACGCACATAGACACATACCCCTGACCACGTTGAAGGACCATCTAATCAAATACTCTTAACTGGAGCTGACAGTGTGGATGTGTACAGCATGTTGTCTGGAAAAAGCAGACCAAGCTGAAAGAGGTCCACTGCACTGTGGAAAATAAAAAATGTCTCAGCACTCCGCTAATGCTTTGCCGCAAACTCACCGGAAACACAGCCAGATCAGGCACTGCCGCCAGCAAGGCTAGGATCGGCTGGATACTGCCATGTTTGATCACTAGGTCTCTGTAGCGGGGTCCATCACCTAGAAACAAAAACAACAGACACAGCTGTTGTTGAGAATCAGAAAATGACATTATTGCCACCGCTTTGATTTGTCAACCATTGCTGAAAACAACACTGATGTCAGGGACAGAAAACACGGCATGAATTTTGAGCCGACCGTCCATGCAGCCATCACAGCATGACGGGAAGACATGTATGTACATGATTTGGGCTGTGCACAGTGTCAAAAAAAGAAAAACTGAGAAACAGATCTAAGTCCAAAAAAAAAAAAAAAAAAAAAAATGACTTGTTCCACTTTTACCAGTAGTAGGAATGTTGACATAGACTTAATCTCGACCAACTGAGAAGACAACCAAACAAACAATAAATAACATACATCAAGGTAGTACTGTTAGGAGCCTTAATGTAAAAGCCACTGGTAGTAAACCTTGTGAGGAGCAAGATGTAGTAATAGAGCAGTGGAAGAAAAACCCCAGATTCAGGGAACTATCAGTCCACACAATACCTGCAATGTTTCCCAGGGCCCAAATGGCCTGCTCGCTGATGTGTAGGTGGGGCGATGACACCAGGCTGATCAAGGCCGGGATGGCCCCATCTTCCACTACAGAGGTGGTCTGGTCTGAGGTACCTGCGGCGATGTTGAGCAGGACCCCAGCTGCCTCGAACTGGATGACAGGACATTCAGACAGTCCCAGAAAGCTTACAAACTTTTTGACGAGGCCAGCTTCAATGATGCTGTCATTAGGCACGTTACTTTCTGTGTAGAGAAGCCACCTGTCCGTCATAACCGGACAGGGAATCAATGTTAGGTAACTTCCAGGAAAGGGAAAATAAACTCCATCACAGAGGGGGCCAAAATTAAAAACTGGGTATAAACCAAGGTCCAAACAGGTTCATTCATTCATTTAGCAACAGACATAAATCGACCACGTTTTTATAAAAGGTATTAGACGATGTTTTTCTGCTCCTAAGATATCTTAAAGAATTTAGAGCTGCAACGAATTAGTATTCTAATCGTCAATTAATCAGCCAATTATTTTCATGCTTAATCAAATAATAATTCACTCTAAAGACCACCAGTTAAAACCCAAACTCTTCATTTACTGCAAAAAAGATTACAGAGAAAAGCAGCAAGCAAGTTGACCAGTTGCAGCTTTACAAGAATTCAGAACAAAACAAAAAAATCCCAAAAAAGTATCATTCATATTTATTATTATTATTATCACTATTACTTTTCCACAAAATTTTAAAGTAATTCTGTTATTCTTTAACCACACCGTCAAGCAAAATGACAATATTGCAAATGTGAGGAAAATATTTTAAATCTGGGGAAAAGTAAATGCAAATATTTCATATGATTTTACCTGGCTGCCTGCATGGCCTGAATTTGAAACTCTCGACTCTGACTGTTGACACCTTCAGCAATCTCCTCCACAGACCAGTGCTGAGTATCCTATGGAAACGGAAACAAAAGAGGATGATTTGCATATCCCGTAAACCTGCGGCAAACACTTATAAATAAGCCCTTAAACATTCACCGGAGCCTTTAATCAGGGCTACAGGATCAGGACTATGCCGATCCACTGTGCACTGTCAAACAAAGCCCCACTGTTGACCACTCACTTCCTCGTTGCTGAGACGTTGGATACATGATGCGAGTTCAACGCCATCATAACATTATGGCAAAAGAACATTGACAATAACCTATGTCAAATCAACTGAAATATGTTTTAAATAAAGAGTGAACCTTTCACATTGTTGCCATAGGAAGGGCAATTAAGTTCACTGCACTCTCTTCGTTGACCTTTGACCCCTGAGCACAAACAAGAGCAGCCAAACCCATTTTATGTCAGCCTTTAAGGCTCAGTTTGTCCAGGGAGCTTTCAGATACAGGTACAGAAGGTACTGTATGTGGGGAAAAAAAGGATGCAGTGGTTAGCGCTGTCGCCTCACAGCAAGAAGGTCCTGGGTTCGATTCCGGGTCAGGGCGTTTCTGTGTGCAGTTTGCATGCTCTCCCTGTGTCTGCATGGGTTCTCTCCGGGTACTCCGGCTTCCTCCCACAGTTCACAAAACATGCAAACTGGGGGTTAGGTTAATTGGTCACTCTAAACTGCCCTTAGGTGTGAATGTGAGAGTGGTTGGTTGTTTGTGTCTATATGTCAGAACTGACGACTTGCCAGGGTGTCCCCGCCTTCACCCAAGATGCTGAGATAGGCTCCAGCCCCCCCGCGACCCCTAACATGATAAGCGGTAGAAAATGGATGGACGTTCTAGAGTGCTGTTGTTTCGAGTAAAATTATTAAACATTTATTGCTTCCAGCTTCCAAAATGTCAGACTTGCTGCTTCTTTTTGAAATTCTGATGGTAAATGACGGTTCTTGGGGTTTTTAACTACTTGTTGCAGTAAAGAAGCAATTTACAAGTGTCACTTTGGGTTCTCAACACGTGTAATGATCATTTCTCACTATTTTTTTTTTTTTTTCCACAATTTATAGGGTAAATGATTGCTCGATTAACCATGGGAAAAAAAACTGGCAGATCAATGGATGATTTAAATAGTGGTCAGTTGCAGATTTGGTGTCCTGTTTAGGTCTTGCAAACAAGGAAGGCAGCATCAGTGTGTGTGTGTGTGTGTGTGTGTGTGTGTGTGTGTGTGTGTGTGTGTGTGTGTGTGTGTGTGTGTGTGTGACCCGGATCTCATCGCCTACCTCCACGTGGAGGTCGCACTCCTGGAGGCTTTGGACGCTTCTCTTCTTCAGGATCTGGTCATCTTTCTTTGCTTTCCGGAGCTCCATGTTGACTGCCACCCTCCTGTGCCGCAGCTCCTGAAGCCACAAAAACAGCGCATCAGAATAATGACACTTCTTGGATCCACGCTGAAACGGTGGCTGAGCCTGATCCCAATTACGTTGGCATCTTTCCCCTTGTTTTTGAATTGGTAGAGTCGATCTCCGCTGTCGCTGGCGGCTGACATTCTTGACGTTGAACAAGTTTCAGACACTCCCTGTTGAGCGACAACAGTTCAGCTGTTAGAAATTAGACATAAAGCGGCTGTTTTCGCCAGCTTCCTCGGCCGTTACTGGACTTGGCAGTCAACTGTCCGCTGGTCGAACCGCCGAGCCGGTGTTTCGGATTATCGAGTGACCCTGTTAACTGGTACCATACCGGAAAATCTAGCTGTCCGTGCGAATGCCTTTTCAATTTTAGTCTTTCACTGGAAACAAGAACGACTCGTTTTTGGAGTATTAGCTGTTTAAACCCTGTAAAGACTGGTGGTTATTTATAATACAATGCTTCTTTATGTCTTTATTTCTTTTATGTCTTTAATATTATATAAAACATGATGATGGGTTAACTTCAAAGAAATTGACAGGCCACAACAGCAGCACCATGGAAAACAAAATCGGGGGGGAATAAGAATATATATAATACAACACACTATTCAAATAGTCCAGATTATATACGCTGATATACTGTATACCTTCCTGTTGCCTGCAATTAAAAACGCGAGTACAGAAGTACAGAGTATGTAGCAAAGAAAAAAACAAATCGGATATTACAAACAAAAATAATATAATGTAATCTTTATTGTGTGTATATTAGTCTCTTTATCTCCCTATATAATGCGCACACAAAAACAAACATAAAAATACTGTAACATATATGTAAATAGTAGTGGCATGACTAATAACGTAGTTTAACGCAGTTATGAATAAGTAAGAGAAAAGTGCATTTCCTAAGTAAGCCGCGTTTGTTCAGAACAGACAAAACACTACACAAACTGAGTAAGAGTTTACGTGCCGGAACTTTTTTCTTGTTTAAATTTTCTCAAACGAGAAACGGTGGAAATGATGCTCCAAAGAGAGGCATTCGCGAGGACAGCCCTGCTTCCACGTGCAGTTGTTGACATCTGGTGTAACTACGAAGACACAGACGCGCGCAACTGAGGGTCACCAGTTAAAATCGGTTCTCTAACGCCATGTGGCCATCCCACACAGAGCCTCTCTGGCGAATCCATGTCAAAAAGCTGCCGAGATTCACGGACACGTAGGCAAACTCAAGTTATATGCAAAAAACAAAAAGGCGAGACCATGTGTTTAAACTATAAATTTAGACAGAGAAAATATCCAACGCGCTTACCTTCACTTGTTCTTGTGTTTGTTTGTTTTTTCCCAAATATACGCAAACATAAGTAAGGTCCGATTGACAGCCCTGTTCTTCTTGTCTTTTAATTGATCCGTTCGACTTTAAGCACCGCCCAATAGCCAGCGGTTGTAAAAAGAAGCTTCAGGCCGTTGCTAGAGGCAACCGCTGTCAGTATCGCGAGACGAAGCTTCTGCGACATCAAGCGCTCCGCTGGTTTTCACAGGAGACAAACACGGCTGCTTCCATGTCCTCCTCGGTCCTGTGGACAACGTTTTATCCACCTACGAATGCTACAACGTACTGCAGCGCATGATGAGACTTATTTTGAGTTCTGATAAATATTATCCTCTCATAAGTACTACGTAATGACCCAGTGGCCTAATGGATAAGGCATCAGCCTCCGGAGCTGGGGATTGTGGGTTCGAGTCCCATCTGGGTCGCATTTAGCTATTTCAAAATATGTTTTTTGAAGCGATGATAACGGAGGAACCGGGAAATATCCCGCTGAGTACCAAAGCCGCTGATCTGTTAGTGCTACAGTCCGCTGTAATAAACCATCACAGCGGCCGAGTGAAGTTGGGCGGAACAACCCGTGTAAGGATAGAGTGAATAACTCACTAAACAGTGGTGTCAAACACATGGCCTGTGGGCCAGAAGCGGCCCACCAGGGGCTCCAGTTCGGCCCTTCAGACGATTCTGAAAAGTGTGAATATTGAAAAAAAAACAACCATCCCATTTCACAAATAATTGCACTTCTCTTGTCTGTCCACTGGGGGTGCTGTCCTGTAAACTGACTGCACTTCAAGCTAGTCGAATGTTGCACGCTGTCTAAATTTTTGGATTCTAAAGGAGAAGAGTGGACACAAAGTGTCAGGTTTTAATATTTGAATTGCACTGTTTTGTCTTGTAGATTTTTTGTGCCTCTGTAGATCTGCTGTCTGAATGGAGAACCCGGGACATGTTAAAAGTGCTGTAATTTCTCATAAGACCCGCTTTTCGGCTGTTTTTACACGTTGTTCATTAATAGTAAAAATGTTCAGTATTTTTACTTAAAATATCCTGAAAGAAAATGATTTGTCAATTTGTCAATGCTTTTATGGCTACTTCTGGCTCTCCTGAGGTCAACCGGAGCTGCATGTGGCCCCTAGACTGTAATGAGTTTGACACCCCTGCACTAAGAGCTGACAGAGCTGTCAGTGCCTACAGCTCAAGTTATTCACAAGAAAGGCAACATCTGGGAACAGCACGAGCAGCTGCATCAGCATCAAACTCATTATTTTGCACATAAAAAACTGCATCACGAAATATAATTCCGACTCCGTGACAGGCCCAGGTGTTGTTGCCTTGGAGCTAAGACAACAACATGTTAGCATCTGTTTGCAGGCCGCCATCGGGTCGAAAGATTTTGGGATTTTACAAAAACTGTGGAAAGTTGGACACAAGTGTAGTTTGAAAGATCCGTGATTGAGAGCACAACATATTCATTGTGTCAAAGGGTTCAGACCGCAGTTTTGCTTTGAATGCAAAAGTAATGACCAGGACATGTCGGTGAATAAAAAAAGGTCCTCTGCAGGTCCTTCTACACGTCATTCTGTATTGGCACTGTGTACCCCTAAGCTATGAGGACATTATCGGATGTCCAGAGAATGTCCCAAGGAAGTCCAAAGGGTTAAATAGGCAAACTAATAACACGTCACAAGCGCGCCCCCTACAGGATTCCCTTTACCTGTAAAGGAGGTTTTTGTGGAATCTCCTGAGGACGTTAATGAGACTTTTGGTGAACGTCCAGTAGATGTCCAAAGGACATCCCTCGCCGTCAGTCACTACATGTCACTGTGTAGGGTTCCCTTATCTTAACTTACAGGGGCATTATTGTGGGACAAAACTTACAAACAACCCCATGCAGAACCTTTCCGGACATCCGCTGCATGTCTTTGTGTACAGTTCTCTCCATTTCCAGGACATTACTGTAGGAAGTTCAGGCAACGTCCCTTTAATGTTCTGAGCACTCTAAGCAGGGGCAGGTTTCCCCGTTTAGAGGGCTGGAGGAGACATCTGTCTTAAGTAGAGTCACTTAGAATTATCATGTGGATCCAGGGATGCTGGAAGCTTCATTCTGACAGGCATTCTAAGTTTTTCTCGTTCAAAAAGTCCAATGTACAAATGTATGTGAAGAATTGACTGCTTTCCACTTGGAAGAGGAGGCCCCAGAGGGAAAGATGCAACTTTTGATTGGGTTGGTACGAGGGTGCTGGGAGTCAATAATGCTCTGTAGGTCCCTGATTCTTGGCTGAGGAGTCAGTCAGGGCAGGCGTCTCTCTTCTCCAAACACATCAACAATTCCAGTTGTGATCCTCAACGTGGACAGGAAAGGGGGGTGGGGGGGATGAAAACCCAAACGCACCATAAAGTGGAGCTACACCTGGAACGCCAGGAGGTCGAATGATGGTCTAACACTCTGCATGTAGGATTGTGTCTGAATGACCCACTACATTGGGTCAGTGGTTTGGGGTTGGTAGTCCAAGGAGAGCCCAGTTTTGGGATGAACCAGAGCTGGAACAAAATGAAGCATCAGCAGATCGTCAGCCTACTGATGCCACCAGAAAGGGGCAGAGGGACCCAATGTACAGCCTTTGAAAAATGCTCCACTACTGCCATAATCATAGTGCTACTTTCTAAAGGAAGAGGTCCAGTAACGAAGTCCACAGTGATTCATCCATGATTGCAGTGCTGTGACTGAGGATGCATAGAAGGCCGACAAGAAGGCTAAAGATAATCCCCGTTGAAAAAAAATGCATTAGTAAATCCAGATGCATCCAATAACCTTCCCGCAAATGTAGTGAACCTCCAAACCACAAGCAGTTTGCGAATGCAGATTCAACAGTTTTTGTATAAAAGTCACAACATGCATATATATTTATGTGGATTTCCATTATCCATCCATCTATCTTCTACCGCTTATCCTGTTAGGGGTCGCTGGAGCCTATCTCCGCATCTTCTGGCGAAGGCGGGGTCACCCTGGACAAGTCACCAGTTAATCCCAGGGCTGACATGTAGAGACAAACAACCATCCACACTCACATTCACACCTACGGGCAATTTAGAGTGACCAATTAACCTAAACCCCTGTTTTGCATGTTTTTGGACTCTGGGAGGAAGCCGGAGTACCCGGAGAGAACCCACGCAGACACAAGGAGAACATGAAAACTTCACACAGAAACACCCTGACCCGGAATCGAACCCAGGACCTTCTTGCTGTGAGGCAACAGGCGTGAGGCGAAATTTCTTCTAAGCACTACACAGACTGGTTCTACAGTATATTGCTGATTTACTTTGTGGCCTTGCCAGAGGTGGGTCTCAGGTCTTTCAGTGGAGGTCAGGGTGTAAATTCAAAGCTTAAATCGATATAAATGCAAAGGCTGATGAACTTTATCGCAGACATGCGCAGATAATCAAGCAGGTGAGGAGTGGAGGGAAGCCACACTCATGAAGAACACATACAGACTATGGGGAAGGGAAAACACAAGGGAAACAGGAGACACAGCTTTTTGATGGAGCGCAGTAAAATGCTACCTTTAACAATATGAAAAGCATTTGGAAGCATATGCAAGTCCACCATGACTGCAGAAAACGACTCAACTAAGAAATGGTACGGAGAAAAAAACGTTAAAAAAAATTGGTCAAAATGTGGTTCCTTTTGGCGGCTGTGGTTTGTCATAGTGTGAAAACCCCAGCTGGCCACATAAAATCATCTTAACAAAGGTAAATGAAGGAGATAGATTTTTAATGAGCTCACTGGCCTCCCAAGCCAGGATGACGCGTTTCATGATGGCTGCAGTTCTGGCCCGTGTCCACCAGAGGGGAGTAAAGACTCATTAGTTTATACAGTCAACTCCTGCATCTGCAGCAGCTGTCGGAGAGGCGAAAGTCTCCGAGGTCCCTCTTAAGTACAGCAAGTTCTCTACTGCCTCTGAAAAAAAAACATCTAAACCAAACAGGTAAACCACCAGTTAAGGACTTTTTTTTTTATTATTAACATAATGCTGGACACCAGATACCAGAAGGTGAATTTATTTACGAACTCTGAAACTCATACTTTCCGAAACAACAGAGACCCAGACAACGTCACTTTTTTTTTTCTTTCCTCCGGCCTACACCATAAACAACAATGAATACCTTTTTGGAATCTACTTATGAATGAAAGGAGTGTCCTACAAAAGCGTTCATTCCTGTTAGGGACGTCCCACCACCACATCCTTTCCCACCCCATCCCATCTCATTCCTGAGCTGCCTATATAAAAATCCCAGGAATCCCAGCTGCGTAGCAGACCTGCCGTGTGTCCACACTGAGCATCCACGATGACAGGGATTACACTGTTTATCTTGTTCCTTGGGTTTCCTCTACACCACACAGAGGACGGCATCAACGGTGAGTGCACACGCGCTCTGTCACACATGATGGTAACTCTCTCTGCTTTGTACATTTTCAAGTGTAAAATGTCTTTGCCTGTATTCTCACTCCTGGCCTTTATTTAGCATAGAAATTTAAGTATAATTCTGTTTTACTTTTAGTACTGGGGCTTTTCTGTTGTTTTTCACAAATAGGTTCATAATGTGAGGCAATTTCTCCCTCGTGCAGGAATAAAAGGGACAAATGTGACATCCCTCAAGTCTTAAAATGTGATTTAAAGGAGCAACACCTGACATAGTTTTTTTACTTTAATGGATTGTTAATTTCAAAATCTAGTCTCAGCTGTAGATTATTCTCAAATTAGACATTTCCAGCCCAGCATGCTGTAAATGAGTGAGTGTCCTGTAATAATAAAGCACAAAGTTCTCAAAGAGGTTAGTAACAAAACCTAATGCAGACATTTGATAAACCTGGTTTGTTGAAATAAAGAAAGATCTGACTGTTTTAAAGTGAAGGAAAATCTCTAAGGGAGTGCTGCCTTTACAGAGCTGTACTCCCTGGTGGAAAAGGGTCAGACCAGCTTCGGGGATCCAGCTCCGAGCAACCACAGTCGGCTGCTGGTCAAGGAGCCCTCCCTCCCCATCAACGACCTCCTGGAGAAAAGCGCCAAGACCGGCCAGGAGTCCAAGTTCGCCCTCCATCCTCTGCCTGCCGCCGTGTGGCCGAAGCACAGCGACCTGGCCCCCGTCGCCCGCCACCACAGCCTCCACAACAAGAGCAAGAAGGCCCTGAAGAGCGACCGTCTGCTGGAGCACAACAGCGAGAAGTCCAGGCAGGTCGTCGGCCTGCTCCCCAAACCCCCGCAGACCGGATCTACAGCTGCCGCCACGACCACCACCACCACCAACAACAACAACAACCGCACCGTGCAGAGGCCCAACCAGGACGCCCAGTCCAACACCAGCCCCGCTCAGCAGGGCGACCCAGACGCCCACCCCAACTCCAGAACCAGGGGCCCGGCC
>KV751376.1:3197785-3230894 GCA_001698575.1 Mola mola | reverse complement strand
CGACCTGCTGCACCACTTCGACGTCCTGAGGCGAGGTACGCGCGCCGGCTGCACACGTCCTCGTCCCGCGGTCACGGAGCTCTTCAGCGAGCCTTCCCAAGAGCTCCGGGAGAAAACCTTCGACGCCTTTTCTCATGAAAATATACGATGCTGCATAACGTCGGTGACAAATGAAGCTCGTTTGCTGCAACGTTCAAAGGTTGCAATTGTGAAATTTAATTTTAGGTCCCCCGAAAACAAACAAAACGAAACAAAAAACAAACCACCCACACAAATCCTGAGAAGCTGTTGGGTATGTAAAAGCAGCGTTTGAGTCCTGGTGCGGTGTCCCTCCTCAGTGTGACTAAAAAAAAAAACAAACAGTCTTTCATCGAAACGTTTGTTTTGATGAAAATGAATAAATGAAAATAAATCAGGAAGATGAGCATTGTAGACCTTGACTGCACGATATTGTGCTGACACGCAAAGTTCATGCAGAGCTCACACGGGGTGATAATGACAGTATTGGTTTTCTCCCTCCAAGTGGTAGTTAACGTCCCCCGCCACTAATTACAACCACATCCCTCAAATCTGGCTCTCAGCGACCCCCTTTTGTGTGTGCAGCCATGTGGGACAGGACAGTGAAACTGATGCAGTGAGAAGGTCCTGACATTGCAATTAAGACGGAAAATGCAACCCGGCTGCGATGATCTCCTCGCACAGGCCACCACCTCCTCAGGAGGAATGGAGGGCTCTGGTTTTGTAATGACAACCTTGTCTTCTCGCAGTGGCGCTGGACTGAGCGTCTGGCTCCGTGTGGGGCCCGACGGGCTCGTTCTCGTCTCCCTCTTGTCATACCTCAGTTCTGCGCCCTGTTTGTCTTCTCCTCCGCAGAGTCCGACTTCACGCACGACGCTTTCTGCGTGAGCGAGTGCAGGAAGGAGAAGGAGGAGAAAGAGTATTACTGCTACAGCGAGTTCGGTAAGTGCCCGCCGGGGTTGGGTACTTTATTGCTGCACGTGAACCTGCAAGGGACAGATTAAAACAATAGTCGCCCCTCTCGAAAACTATGCGACGATATCTTGAATGTACAATAAAATACGAGGTTGTGGTCAAAAAACGGTTAGCTTAAGCTTGGGAACAAGATGTAGCCCGGCAGGTCCCTGAGTCCGCCACATGAACCATGGAAAGCCACACTAGCTTATACTTGTCTCTTTGGTTTTCATACAAAAAAAATAATCATGCGATAACTTTTGAGCTCTGTAGTGGCTCATGCAAAGTTTGGCTCACGGGCTGCTTATTGTTTCTTAGCACGGACCGATCAGTGGTGTCAAAGGAAACCTTAAAAGTCATTTTGATGCTGGCGTGTACATGCATTTCCAACTTTATGACGTGTGATTTCACGCCCCCCTGCAAACAGCTGTCAATGGGATAGTTCATGACATCGAGGTGTTGCGTAAAGGAATACGCCTCATCACGCTGATGGTGAGCAGCGACGGCTTCTACAAGACCAGTCGCCTCTATGTGAGCCCCGACAGCTTTTTCTTCAAAGTTCGCCTGCTGGTCCTGGACACCTACAGGTGCAGCAAGCCCTGCCCCGACATCAAGCTCGGTGAGTGCGCGACCCGGGTCCCCCCAAAGCCTCGGAAGCTCGAACATCTGGAAAAAGAAAATCCCTTCACAAGTTGTACATTATGGGAGACGCATGCAGAGAGACCATAAAGTCTAGAATATAAACGTGAGAATTGCTCAGTTGTACACTTTTTCCGGCACTTTAACGTTTCGCCTGTGTTTTCCCCCTAGGAACCAGGTACATTATTATGGGTCAGATCTATCACCGGAGGCGACATCTCCCCACTGACCTCCTGAACCTTCTCGGGGGTAAACTGAAGCCCGGAGATGGCCTCCTGCGGAGCAACAACTACATCAAGAGGTTCAACAAGCGGAGGCACCAGAAAGCCCTGGAGGCCGCCCGCTCCAGGTGTAGATGAAGCAGCGATAAGGATATCGCCCCCTGCTGCAGGGGAAGAGACATTGCAGCTCTCCTGAACGGATCTGAAGCCCTCAGTGTTGAGCAACACAGGAAGGTGATTTGTGGAGAGCATGTATTTATTTTCTTATGGACTGCTATGGTATCATAATCCTGGGTCATCTTTTTTTTTTATATACTCATGTAGGGTTCTGACTTGTGTCAAGCAGCTTCAATTAAAAGTATTTCCCATGATAATTTTAGAATGCTGGGCGAAGGTTGTCCCCTTAGCCCTCTTATTTTCTCCAAATAGCTACTTCACTCAGACTCCTCGTTCATTCATGGCTGGTTCATGAAGTCCCTACATTAAACAGGCATTAAGTTGTCTAATTTTGAGTATCATTTGGCATCAGAATTTACTGGAGCATTTTTCTGTTTTATTTATGTGGCTTTTTAAGAAGCCGACGTTTGTGCTGAAAAAGAAACCGGTAGATTCAGACTCTTTATTGCCACCATAATCCAGGCACACATGCCACATACAGATAAGATCACTGGTTTATTCAAATTTTTTTTTTTGATGATACAATACATACAAATATATTAGGGATTTTTAAAAAAAGTACATTTGGATCTCATCATACATATTTACTCTTTAAATGTTGAATCATTATTTGATATAAACGCAAATTGTTGTATTGCACTGATCATATTGTGTTGTAACCCCCAGCGTCAGTGCATTTTGTCACTGTGTTTATTATAAGTGAGCAGGAAATGCACTATTACTGTTACGAGAACAAAAGAAGCAAATGAAGGGTCTGAAAAAGCAGGAACAAGTCACAGTGTAGGAGGCGAGGGAGCAGCAGGGCGGGAGCGGCTGACTTCTTTAACTTTAATTACACGTCCACAGTGAAAATATCTCCCTGACGAGGTGGGGACATCAAACGGGGCCTTGGTGAATGAGGAGGTGTGTGTGTGTTGTTTTAGGAACCAAGCCATAAAGTCTAATCGCAGGAATCTGATCCTTTCTGCACCTGGACACACGAGTCGGAAAAGTGCCTCAGTCAAAGGTCGTCTTTGGTGCGGCTCTTGTTTTCTTGCTTACGTGTAAACACACTCTCCTGCGGTAAGGCCAAGCTCAAAGAGGTGGATTTAAGGCATTTGGGCAGAATCAAAGAAAGATGGGGTGGGTGCTGGGCTGAGGAGAAATAAAAGGTTATGTAAAATGACACAGGGAGGGGTTGCCGGGTTGTCTTTCTAAAGGGATGGCTTGTTATTTACTCAGAAATCCCGGGCTTGATTGTAGGACGACCCTGAGCCCACGCTTCTTATGAAAGGGAAAAGATTTGCACTGAACGCTTACATTGCTTTACTGAACAAGAACCCAATAAAAATGAGTATTTGTTTTGTACCCAACGACCCCCTCAGGAGTTTATTTGTCTTTGAAACCAACCCTCTCCGCTCGCGCCATCGCGTACATCTGCCCTCTGACTGAAACATTGATCCTCATTATCGTCTCCAGCAGTTGCATGAGAAGCAGCCCACCCAAAGTAAGACGCTCCAATTAGAGTAGAACAACCGCCATCTCTGACTTGGGAACATGGATATGGAGACAGACAAGGGTAAGCCTCTGGTTCTTCATCAGTCCATCTGTCTGTCAGCTGGGCCGGTCGGTTCCCAGGCTTGAGGAATCCTCTATCTGGGATCAGCGCTGGAGGGAACAGATGCTGGCAGGAAACAGGAGCCTATTCCACATCTTGACCACTATCACAGCGGGAGGACATTCCTCATCGCAGAGGATGTGAAGGAGAAGGAGGGGGAGGTGGGAATATCTCTAACGTTGCTTCCTGTGTCACAGCCCCCAAGCCACAAGTGGGGGGAGGAAAGAGGCAAGGTTAGTGGATTGGAATCACTTGGGGCTTGTGGTCATCTTCAGCGTCCATGCAAGCCTCCGGATTCATTCAGTGGTCTGAGTGGGGAGCTCAGAGAGAGACGAGAAGGGTGTAAAAGGAGAGTGAAAGGGTCAAACTTGGAGGCAGCCTTTAATTCAGAGTGTCACAGTGGTAATTTGATCACACGACGAGTTTGTACGAGTGTGTTAAGGGGTCGTGACCCTGTCCTTCAGCGCTCAAAAGTACAAACACATTTCAGATAAAGCTCCAGATTATTACGTGAAGATGAGGGTTCAACTTGCATGCTTTTTAGGCTCCTCCAAGGCAAAGTCTCTGTGCACTGTGCATTTAATTTAGTAATTTGTTATCAAGTACACAATTTAATGCTAGAATGGCTCTGAGTAGAGCTCATAAGCTCTATCAAAATTCAACAGTCCCCTTAACTTAAAATCCTGGTTTCTGCCCCTTTATCCAAATCTACACCAAAATTAAATGGGCTCTTCCTTGGTTCATTCCCCATCCTCCCACCTCACTTCAACAGGTTTTTTCGTAATCCCATCACAGATTCACATCAACAGATAGAGGTGAAAACACAACCCCCTTGGTGGAGGTAAAAAGGTCAAGTACGTTGTTTGACACATGCATACGTACATATTTTAACAAATGGCCATAAAGCTAGAAAGCTAGAAATAATAACAATTATTACAATATTTTTTATAACTTATGCAAACCATACAACCAAAAAATGTGCTAATTAAATTTCCAATGATTGCCACAGAGTGAACCTGGAGCCTTTGGCCCCTGGAGGTGTGGGGCCACCAGAGACTTTGCCCTGTTGGTGATTGCTCCTTGTTGCTGAGTGACTGTTTCCCGGCATTTGACACGAGTGATCTCTCAACAGTCTACAGCCATGCTAGCAACAACGTGAAATTACAAAAGCCTAATATTCAAACTAAAATGGTTGCTGTCAACATTCTCTAATTTCCCGATTATCATTAAACAAAAAATACAGCCAATACTGATGGGAAACCAAAGCATAGACTAACCAAAGGATTACTAATGAGACATGCGTATGAACATGTGCAGCGAAATGAATGAAAAGCCATCCAGTAACTGCTGAGATACTTCAGTCAAAACATGAAATGACCAAACAAAAGATCACACTCTGGGAATCAAAAGCTTCTACTAAATTTCAGTGTGCAGTTGACATAACATTTTTAAAAGTGTAATATGTGAAACTGATGCACTCAATCTGTTTTCAACACATTTACACTATAAGTAAATACATTATACACTGGTTAGCAACAACATTAAAGCTCCCCATGAATCACCAACCTAATCCTCCATCAAGTGCCACTTCAACATGATGGAGGGGTTTGTGTATCCTGAGAGCTCTGTTGTTGGGGGCAATAGCCAGTAGGGTAGGGTGCACCATAGCAAAAGTGGTCTCAGGGTAAGGGCTGGATTAAGAGCCATTTGAAGACCTTGATGAATTGGACGTCATTGAGCTGGAGCACCTTGCCTTGGAATAGGGAATCCGGGGCCTTCACCTGGAATCAGAACTGGGACGGGTGCTCTCCGGCGGATGATAGATGGTTGGGCCTCTGGGGACAGCCAAAAGCTTACAAAAACTACTTGGGACTTTCGCCAAATGGGTGCACCACCTGCAGGGAAAGGCATTGGGGTAGGGCAGTTTGTGAGCCAGATGGGAGGAAGCGGTGCAGGCCTGGGTGTGCACAGACTGGTGATAGGGATGTGTTACCTCTCTGCAGGGGAAGGGGCTGCAGCTGGAGCATGAGGTGGAGCGGTACACACTAGCTAGATATAGCTGGGCTCATTTCTATGCCTCTCTATGCACGTCTGGCTCTGGAACTAAAGACTTGGGTGGGCACACAAGTCCCCAGCTGAGGACCAGTGTGTTGGAGTTCTTCCTGGGGAACGAGAGGGTTGCCTCCATGTACTGCAAGCTGCAGGGGTGAAGGTTCTGACTGTTCAATGTTTTTCACTTCAACTGTTAGCGATGTCTGTCAAGATACTGACCCTGTGACGTGGTGCGTGATTTGTATAATGGTTTAGTTTGCCTTACGTACTTCTCGTTGGGGAATTAATAAATCACTTTTGTAGGCATTTTTGATCTATTTACAGTGAATATTGGAACAGAGGTGCAATAAAAAATTATGGCAGAACCTAAAACAGCATCATTACCATTCATGGCTGACCTCTTAACCACTAAGCTCCAGGGATGACCCACAATGACAGATATCCTATTATCTTATTTAAGCATCAAATATATATTTTTTTTTTAATCCACTCTGGGCAACTGTAACGCCCACACCACCTGCTGTGGCAACATCCCTTGATCACATATGCACAGTATACCGGTTCAAAATTGCTGCCGCTACAGTCCTTTTAATAATTATAATTATAATACAAGACTTGCAGGACTTGAATGCTAATACAAAAAACAGCAGAAAAGCAGAATGTATGATACGACAGGGTAAGGTGAACGAAGAAAGTAGAACTCTGGGAGACTGGTGTCAAAAACATTACTTTATTACCTAGGATGAAATGTCCTATCAAGTACAAAAGAGAATCTCTTCAGAGTTGCCACAATCTGTTAAAAACATAGAGTTTTGTTTTTTTTTTAATCTGCAGTTAAGTATTTTCATCATTACTCCAAAAAACTGAGAAGTTTTCATTGATATGAATAAATAGTACAAGAAATGCAATGTCATTATAGAAGATGAACTGGTTGGTTTCTTGCAAAAACAGAGAGGAACTCTTTACAAGAGTTAACTGTATCACTCTACCCCATTCAAAAACATTATGCTCACAATATGCAGCACTTTTAATATAAAGGGCAATTTCACCTAAATGTAGAGTTAACTTTAATTAAAGAGAAAAAAAAAATAGTTAAATATACAGGCGGGCTTGCTGGTTTAAAGAGTGAAAAATAAAAGTTTCTACTTGTCTAGAAATCTTTCATCTCTACATATTTGAACAGCTATAATATACAATACATATTACAAACAGTGTAGACGTCACCATCGGATTACAAAGTGATGGGAATTTGTGTAAAACACAAACACAGAAAATAAGACAGAAGCTACATGATCTCCCAGTTCCGCTCACACGCATTAAAAACATTTCCTTAATTTAAACAGTTTTTAACAACTTGGAGACAACTGAAGCGTGTCTTGAAGTGCTCCCCTCCTACAAAACTGATAATCACAGATTACAAAAATGTTCCCAAACATGCTAAAAATGCAGTTATAAAATTTTCAAGTACAAAGACTCCCCAGTCCCCACTCAAAGTTTGCTCCCAGAAATGTCGCCGCAGACCTCAACATAACTGAGTTGATGCTGAGTGGAAAAGTCCATTATCCAATTACTAAATCGTGCTCTGAGGGCCAGTTGAGAGACGTGTGAGCCAACCTGTCCGCTTCAGTGAAATATGCTGGAGGGAAGTGGCTGAACATTACGGTTGGGGGGGGACTTTCAGACTCAGCCACTAACAGTACATGGGAGTCAGTGAAGCTTCGTACAAGTCTGGTTACCTGCTTCCCTCTTGACCAAGTTTGACGGGGAGAAGGAGCCAGCTAACATGAAATGGAGAACGGTTGAAGGTGGGGCAGGATGTGGTGGGTAGGACAGTCTGTCCCCTGTGTTTCCCTCACAAACACAACCCCCTCAGGCAAAAAGAGGACTCATTTATTAATCAAATGACGTCAGAGCAAAACATTAATCTCCTGCCCCTTTTTCGGCATCAAGCTTCTGTTACAGGGAATGTATGATCAAATATTTGCTTCCTTCAGGGCTTCATACCTGAGGGTATGATGTGTTTTAAAACAGTGGGCAGGTGCAGAGCGGCTGAGCAAAGTGGATCTGGATTCCACATGGGCTATTTTTTTCTTTTTTTTTTTTTTCCCGGTGGTTGATGCACGAGAAGAAAACCAGTGATTTGAAAATTCTGTAATGTAAACATTTTCACAAGAAGCGAGGACTCAAACGTGTGTGTCATCCTAAAACCTGGCAGGAGATGGAGGTTTCTGGGCGGGGAGATCAAAGCCGAACATCCAACCAGCCAGCTTGTCTGCTTCCCATCCCCATCTGTCTCCCCATGGATGCGTAGGAAGAAACGCGCTGACAGAGTCCGTGACCGACCCCCCGTCCTCAGAAGGTCAGAAGGTGGGACTTCTCTACCATTACGTCCCAGTTAAACTTTGGTTGAAAAGGGGCTTTTCTTTTGATTTTAGGAGGGAGCTAAGAGGCTGCTGATTGTAGTTTGTTGTTATGAGACCTACGGAGACAGGCAAAGAGAGGAGGAAGAAAACTGTTGGAAAACGTGTTCTTGCCATTTCTTTTTTTTTATTAAAAGCTTTACAATATGACAAAAATATGCACTATGTGAAAATACAAAAACAAAAAGGACAACAGGTGTCGGATGCCAGTGGGTCAGACACTTAGAGAGAAACCAAGCAGCCATGTTGGTGAAATGTTATTTAAGTGTATGATGCGATGTAAAACAGTGTATATACAAGGACTTTTTTTTTTTTTTATCTGGAGAATGTTTAGCTTGTCTGTTTTTAACAGGAAAAGCTAGCTATCTCAGTCTAGCTTTACAGGCACCAGCATTATTTTCTTAAGAACATAAAACTAGTCTTTCACAAAGAGGTATAATCTGCACATTAATAACATTATATATGGGTACAGCCAAAAAAAATAAAATAAATGTTTGTTTAAAATCTTAGCTAAGAAATGAGGTAAAAATGTTCTGCTGCAGCATAATATGACCAAGATGATAAACAACAGCTCTGTCAAATTAAAAGTCGTCTTTGTGTGGAACGTTAGTCATATCTCCCAATTTTTCCTCCCCCCAAAAAGTAAATATCAAGAAGGAACTTCATATTCTGTCTTACATGAAACTCAAACATAAACAAGATATCACTCATCTGTTGCAAGTGTAAGAAAATACATCTTCCCTCCCTAAATTGTATTGTGTTACCAACATGGCTGCCGTGATTAGACAGTAGAAACGTTTTCTTTCCGTTGCTTCTAAAAAATAACAAAAGTCACATCTACTGTGTGGCTTAATATTGTGCTGTTTTAGAGAATAAACAGCCATATCCGGATAACAAGGAATATGTGTTTGTTTGTTTTAAGAGTGACCCCGGCACCCAGGAGTTTGACATCACAATCTGCAAGAGAGAGAGAGAGAGAGGGAGGGAGAGACAATGGGTGGTTTAAATCCACATGGGCGAAGCACATCACCATTTCAGGCACACAGCTGGATGCATATCAGCAGACTCACTGGACTGAATGAAAGATCAGAGCTCACAGAAACCTCACGGGTGTCGACGATCGAGATCTCGTGAGCACTGCTTGAAAACCCAATTAAAACAGCAGCCAAAGCCACAGTGTGGTACGTTTTTAGAAATCGGCCTGTCGTGTAGCGTGCATCCGCCTAAAGCAGTCACATCGAGCAATGAGTGCGATGCAGGGAGGTGAGTTCGGAGGCAGAGTCAGGCGAGAGCAGATAGTGCAGTTATGGATGAGTTGTGCAGAAACAACTGTGCCCAATAAACAGCAGAGAGACAGGGGGCAGTGCTTTAGTTCACACAGCTCAGCCTGATCCAGTCCAGGCACTGATTCTTCTCAGGCCATGAGGTACAAACTGTAGAGAGAGGTAGGAAACGGAAGGCTGTTCTGCTATTAACATGACTATGCATTGAAGTAGATGTTTAAAGTTCTGCACAATTACTCCAGTACTCCACTTAAAACAACCAAACAGAAAACGGCCCTTCATTTCATGTGAAAGCTTAGGCAGATATGATGACATGGGAGGAAGATCAGCTAACAAAAGGTTGAATGAAGACAATGCTAACATGAAACTTTAAGGGGATCACGGGTGTGACTGAGAGCTCATACAGTCTGCAGAAAAAAACTGTTAATTTAGGGAAGGTCATGCATTTCCTACAGAGAGCGCATTAAACAATTCAGGCTCCTGGAAGAGTACGGAACGTGATCCACATTTGTGCTTGTGGAGACACAAGAAGCCTGCTGGTCATACCAGCATTCAGTCATGACTCAAAAAAGAAAAAATAAGAAAAAAAGTTTTTCAAAAGATTTAAACGTTTAGAGAAAACAAGATGGTGACCCAGGAAATCAAAGAGAAGGAGGAGTCAGTCTGTCATGTATTTTTACATTTCACTTCATTCTACTGGGTGGATTCTCTCTCTCTCTCTCTCTCTCTCACTCACTCACTCACTCACTCACTCACTCACTCAGGGGGGAAAAAAAAAAACCCAAAAAACTGTCTTCCTTGTGTCACTGTATTTCATTTTTTTTTCCCCTCACCGGCGCTCGTCGTCATCTTACCTGCTGGCTTTAAAGCCTTTGAGTTTCTGGACAAAGAAGGTCTCCAGAACCTCGGCACACTGGTAGAAGGGCGAATCGCTGGGGTTGTAGTAGCGACAGTTGTCGAAGATTTTGGTCATGTCGGCTACAAACTCTGTCAGCTTGACATACTCGCGCTTCTGTAGCCTCTCCTCTATTGTGGAAAGGTCTGAGTAAAAAGAAAACAGATTAGGGATCGTGTACAATGAGTTGTAAATGAATGAATAAATAAAATAAACTCGGGGCACCAGTGAAATATCTGACTTTTAGAAATTTTTAATTTTTTTTTAATAAATTGCAGCTTATGTGGCACTCGAATGTGTTTCCCAAGAGCACAGTCTGTCACTTTATATGTGACAGCAAAAATCCAAAACCTCTGCCAGCTTTAACCACAATTTTAGCCTTTTAGATCAGCTACTGAGATCTAACTGGTATGTTTTTCCAAAGCACAAGGAGGGTCATTATCCAAACATCAAATAGGAGCTTTCCAAGCCCAGATCTCCAATTAAAAATGAGCCTTCAGTGTTGCTAACTTTATTAGACCCATTTAAAAACAAAAACAAAAAAGATGAGATTAAGCTGGAAACAGCCGAAGTTTCGTATAATGTGCTGCTGCCGGTGATTTGCTCTCGACACTGTTTTAAACAAACATATCTGACGTCTTAACTTCCACAACCCCCCACCCAGCTGGCCGGGGGGCTTACAAACATCAAGGTCAATATCAAAGACTTCCTTCTTCCCCATCATCAGATTTCATCCCGAAACCCTGCAAAAACTACCAACGGCTACAGCGACACCAGCAAAAAGCTCCTTTTTACTTTTCTGAAAAGCAACAAGGCCTTTTTCTTGCCGTGTGACTGAGAGGGGAGGACTAGAGTTTCCAGGACCAGGCCAACAGGGGCTAAGTGTTGGGCTGGTCCCCTTTCCACAGGGAGCCCAGCAGACGCGGACCTGCTCATTAACGGTTTGTTTGTGTGGAAGTTCAAAAAGGTCCTGCTGACGTAAGTCCCCATTTACATGGATGGTTTGATCCGAGTTGGAGGGCTTCCTTCCCACTGGCCTCCTGGTGGCTGTTTGAAGGACTAAGATCCTCAGTATGGGTGTTATTTTCAGTCAGGAGCTGCCGCTTCAGGACTGCCTGAAGCAATGCTGAAATGTAAAGCACTCCTGAAGCAAATTAAATCAACCGGTCAGGGACGCAGATCCAAGTCTTAGTAATTTAGTACTGCACATCTGCTGATTCATGAGAATCTTTATATTTTCCTACACAGCAAAGCCACAAACAATAAACTTTGCCAAACCAAAAAAATATATGATGTTTCAAGGCTGAAGAGCTCTGGATTCATAAAATGCAGCCTCAACTTTGCGTTATTTGAAGGGGTTCCCGCAATATTTTGTAAAATGTTTAGATAGTTAGTGTGATATAGTCTGAGGCTGCAGCGTTATCAGATATTTTCATTATCAACCCAAGTCTGTCAGCTGTCATTAAATAGTGAAAAAGATCTATAACAATTTCTTATATTGGACAAGATTAAACCAGCACATATGTGGTGTTCTACCTTCGCAAATGATCTAAAAGTGAATAGGCTGTAAAAATTGTTTAAAGGTATGTTTTTTCAACCTGACACTGAAATACACACAGAAGGTCAAATCAGTTTTGCCTCCTGTGTTTATTATAGTTTTATTTATTATTATTATTCATCCAAGAGCAAACGAAAAAGGAAAGCGGACGCGTGAACACTGAAAAACTACTGAAAGTGGTGAATATTGTGGAAAACAGTCACCACCTAATTACATATAAATTATTAGTAATTAAGCTAAAACACTCAACATTTTCTTTATACAGTGCTTTATATTTTTAAATTAAAATAATAATAAATTAATTAAAATTAATAAAAATTAAAGGAGAATGTAAATATGCAGGAGATGGAGCAGTTGGGAAACAGTCAATGACAAACCTTGTTGTCACTATTTGCCTTCCAGAAACGTTACTGTAACGTGTCAAACGTTTTTATAGGGAGCATTTTTAACCTACACCAGGATGTTTTCCAAACCATAATCAAGTGTTTTAGATAAGTAAAAGTAACAAAGTATTTGAGGTACTTAAATCTCACCAAGTATTTGTATTGTCAAAATATAACCAATCCATTTAACTGTGTTTGTTTTGCCCCGCCCTAATTAAAGTGTAACCAAAATTATTGAAAACAAGCCGTGCAGCAGCAGCTTGTGCTAAAAATGCCTAATATGTCACGTCACAATAGTCAGTAGCTTTCTGTCAGCTCTCCCGTCTCCACAGACTTTCCGTCAGAAAGCTTCGAAGAAGCTGGCTGACAGCAAGCCTTCTCACTTGTCCCATGTGCTCAGTGATCACTGTTGTGTCTGTATTTGTTATGCAGACGATGCCTTTGCACACTTCCTCCACTCACCCATTGGTTCCTTGATAACTCTGTAGTAGTCCGGGGCGTCGTTTGTGTCCACCGGCTCGAGGAACGGCCAAGCCATTTTATGTGCCTGCAGAGGAGGGAGGGACAAAGGGGATGACGAGACACTCGAGAGAGAACTAAAACCACCGAAGAACAACAAACAGCACCATGAAAATGACACTGGGAGCAGGTGGGTCAACACAGATGTTTTCTCTTCATCTCTCCCACCCTTTCTCGCACAAACACACAGACCGCTGGAGAGGAGGAGGAGAAAAAGAAAGAAGAGGAAGAAGAAAAAAAAAATTCCAAGGCCAGGCAGCTGTCCAAGTGGCGCTCAGGGGAGCCAAACCCATCAGATAAGACGGACACAGAGGACTTTTGTTTGCTGC
The DNA here is from genome assembly GCA_001698575.1 of Mola mola. NCBI lineage: Eukaryota > Metazoa > Chordata > Actinopteri > Tetraodontiformes > Molidae > Mola > Mola mola. Next base: position 3,217,849 of record KV751376.1, on the reverse strand, counting down.
TGTTAGCGACCAATCAGACACGGTGAGTTCTTTTGCACGTTGCAGGGGTTGCAGAGCACACCACACAGCCCTTTCAAAGGGCTTTTAGTGGGCACAAAAATTCTTGCTAGGAAAACTTACTTAAAAACAGCTTTCCGGAAAAAACAAATTTTCCTCCAGGCGTCCGTTTCTTGTTTAGATTGTTGTATTTATGGTTGGTTAAGTCATACATATCTCTGGATATCTAAAAACAAGCAATTACCATTCTTTTTGTACCTTCATAGCAAGCATAAACTTTGTCATCATTAACACAGAAGTGCTTAATCAATCAAATTGGATGATGGAACAACAAAAGCTTCCAGAGCCCAGAATGCACCACGCCAAGGCATATGCCCACAGGACAGAGATGCCGCACAGTGCAATAAACACTCTCGCCCTGACAAGGCATCGAAGGCATAATAAGATCATAATGAAACTACCATTATAATGTTACTACTTCAAAATGAGGAGACACAAACTGAGCTAAAACTCAGAGAAAAACCTCCAATATCAATTCAGTAAGATTTTCTTTCTTTATTCTACCGGATTAACTTGCACCAGTGCAACAATTTTAGTTTATTTAATTGTAGGTTTTACACGCAGGACGTCATTTACAGCTGGCAAGGCCGACACTTTTATTCCACGCAACCAAATGGCATTTGTGCATCTTGAATGAAATCGACGCTTTACCTGTAAGGAGCGCAGAGTTCTCCGCAGGCCCTCGTAATCCTTGTCAGTGAGCGGCGTGAACACTGTCATGGCGTCCTCTGTCGACTGACACTGTGGGCACACGTACTCGTCGATGTGGTTGGCCTCGCTCTGTAGGATCCCCACACAGCGGCCGTGGTACCAGTTTTGGCAGCGGTCACAGCCAATGTAGAACCTGGCAAGGCAGATATACTCAACTTTTGATGTGGTGCCATATGCAGCGTATTTCAACGTGCTTAAATAAGAACTTAGTACTAAGCAAGAGAGTAGAGACTGTAATATTAGTCATGTAAGGATAAAGCTAAAATTTAAACCTCTAAGCAAGTTGTTAAATAAAGCTTAACACTAAAAATCAGTTTTTCACACATTTTGTCAATTTATAATCAAATTAACCTTGTAAGACTTTAGTACTTCGCACAAACATTTTACAGTTGCTTCTTTAATGAGATAATGCATTTGCTGAAATGCCTCAAACTTTGCTCAGGCTTCATTTCTACAATGTGTGATGTAGCCATTGATGCTCCATACGGCCTCAGTGTGTACACACTACGTCATGTTGTGTCAGGGTTCTATGGTGAGCAAGACTGTGACTGTGGGATAATCTGCGGGTGTCACGCTTACATATACATATGTATCTATACAACTCTGACTTGCAGGATTCATTGTGTTTTTTCACCAAAAACTCAGTCACTAATATTTTACCTGCTCCTGCTCTCAATGTCAACTCTATCGTCTTATATTTAATGTAGTTGTGTGTTGTTGTTTTTTTTATGTATCTTCTATTCTGTAACAAAGTTCTGCATTAAAAGTAGCAACACTAATTTCAGTGTTGCCTAGTTTGCCAAACTGACACACACACAAACACACACAGCTCCTCACTGGGACTCATCGTATGGCGTCTGACAGATGCAGTACAGCTCCTCTGTGCTGCTCTCCTGGCCTCGTTTACACTCTACGCAGATGTAGTCGTCCATCTTCTTGGCCTCCTTCTCTGTGATGCCCACACATTCTCCGTGATACCAGTTGGTACACAGGTCGCAGCCGATGTAGAACCTCCAGAGAGAAGAGGGGCATTAATGTCATCACGCCACACACTATGTCAATAAATATATAAAACTTTCTCATGGTTGTTAAAATATATTGAACTATTTTTGATAATTAGTTTGTCAACTTTTAGCTACGTTCTTATTGTACTAGCGGGGAAGTCAGGTACATTACTGACATCTGAACGTCAACGGCAGATGAAATTCCATCCTTCACCCTAATACTGATTCTATAACCAGTGTTTCCATATAAGTTGGATGAATGCTCTGTGAGTTAACACCAGACAGCAGAGATCAGTCTTGCAGCTCTACCCTTACGGTTTCTGGACAATTAGAATGTACGATGTCAGACCTAACAACCGGATCTGGATTTCTGCAGTTGAAATGCAGGGTAAGTTTCTGAGCTCCTACAAAGATTGACGGAAGCTCCACAAACTAGCTATTAACTTGGAACTCGTTTTTTTTTCTTTTCTTTAGGAAATCTTTATCTCAGACAGTGTTTTACAGTGCCTCCCCTTCTACAAATAAAATGTGAAAGTGTTCAAAGAAGCGTCATCGTACTTGGTCTCATCGTAAGGCGTCTTGCAGATGCAGTAGAGCTTGGTATCCTTCTTGCTCTCTTTGGTGGTCGTGGTCAAGATCATCTTCTTCTTCTTGGACTTGGCTGATGGCGCAGTCTCCCTCTCCTCCTCCCGTTTCCTCTTGTGTGCGGAGGTGACGCTTGTAGTGAGGTGGTGCTGAGGGCTGATGCCGTGCTTGTGTGGCAGGGTGTGTTGCTGCTGGTTGAGTTCTTCTCCCTTCGCATTCGAAGCAGGTCTTTCTTGAGCTCCTCCTGAGGACAGATTGGATTAAGTCAAAGCTTTTACACATCTTTGAGGTAATTTTGTGGTCAAACGCTGGATAATATTTGAATGGACAAATTTGTATGCTGTTAAATTGTTATTTGCATCGTGTCCTCCTAGCCTCCATACCTGGGCCTCTAGCTGCAGCTCCTTGTCAAGAAGAGCCCGCTTCTTCAGGATCTCCATCTTTAGGCTCTCTTTGTGCCGGTACAGGAGCGACGAGAGTTTGCTGGCATTTGCCAACCTCCTCTTGGCCTCCACCACCTCCTCCTTCTTTTTCCTCTTGGCCGCCTGCCTCTCATCCTTGTCTATCCGGTCAAGGATGTACTTCATCACCTGGTTGCATACGATCATCCTGGCACAGTCAGGAGTAGGAAAAATGGATATATATCATCTTGCCCTTTTAAAGGCTACAAATAATCATAAATGTATATTGTCTAGAACCAAATAGGGTTGTTATTTTCTGCTCTATAATAACATTAAGTTGGTCTTGCCTAAAAAAACACAAGAAATAACAATCCTGAATATAAAGAGGACCCACGTGGAACATAGCACATTCAGGGCATAAAATACATAAAACTCGTGAAGAAGAGAGGGATTAAAGGGCAACGGACCAGGGGGGATTATCACATATCTGAGTCTTGTATTCAGAAAATCAGTACAGGCAAAGTCACAGAGGAAGAAGCTTATACTCTTGAAACACCAGTGGGCAGGAGCGCAGCATTAATCCAAACAATGCCTCAATGTTTCGCAAAGTAGAACCATCACAGCACATGGCTACTTCAAAAATGTGAGCATCTAACTTTCCACATGTAAGAGACAGCAGTGTGTGTCAATGAACAATGAGAGCATTTCTCTCAGCATGAGTCCTCAAGGCATTCTGGTGCCTCCAGGCAGCGGCGGATGCTATGAAACTACAAACTCCTGGACTTTCATGCCGTGAACTAAGAGCTGAAACACAAAAAGAATTGCGACAAGCAAACTTTCCGCAACAACTTCCACTTGGACCGCTTGCAGATGCTTCAGGGGTGGATGGCTGTAGCTTCTAAATTAAAGCAGATCAGTGTGACTGACAAACCAATCCCGTTCAAACACTGAAACAAAACAATGCAGTTGTCACCGTCCCTGCAAGTAGCAAGTGGTCAGAGAAATCGGGTCACTGGGTCTCGCAGATGTTAGAGGGGGGTTTGGTTGTCCAGTGTTTATTTGTCTACAACTCTGCTTCTGCAGTGAGGAGTGGAAGTGAAGGTTGGAGGAGAGATGTACATATAGAAGACGACTGGGAAGCCAGACTGCTGCTGCTGGAAACATGAGGAAGGTCAAATTCAAGCTAAGATAAATGCACAAGAAGATTCAGGGTCGTGGATAGGGTTCTTAACTATGTAACGATGCTGCCTAATGAAAAAAGCAAGTACAAGTATTAAGCAGTGAAAATCAATCAAATCTGGGAGAGCCTATGAAAAATCTTCACAAACTAAACTGAAATTCATGGAAACTTATGGCTCCATCACCACAGTTTGTTTGCTGGTGTATTCGCCAACATTTCGCAAATGCTTTTGAAAACGGTTCACTAACGGAGTGCAGGAATAGCGTACTCTCTTAGCGCACGCAAAACTTGTCCATGACTGCCGCGGTCAGACACAAGCCAGAGATCCTAACGGCGTGTGCACACACATGCAGCAAGGAAAGTGTAGGAGACTAATAAAGCAGTATACGTGCAAACACAGAGTTTATTATAAAGCTTATTGCTAACAGAGCCGTGTTTTGAAGGAAGAGATGGCATGTCGAACTGGAAAAAGGATGCAAAATAAGCAGCGAGACAGACAACAGACAGAGCTTCTGCAGTGAAATCACAGTCGTCTGTGTTTGGTATTTCAGGTCTGTGTGAATGGGTACAGTGTTGACACGGTGCCTGTGGACACAAACACATGGTTGTCAGGGTCACCAGGCGGTCACAGCATAGTCCGTCCACTGCATATAGAAGAGGGGGGACGCCTTTCCAAACATCATTTTGTTTTGTTTTGCAGTTGTAGTAGTCCTTACTCTTGCTTACAGAGTAAAACAATACCTTTTCCAAGATGCACTATGGGTCTCTCTTTGAGACACCTCGCCCTCAGAATATAAGTATTGAAAACTGATTTTCTGAATCTCTTTTTCTCACTGAAGTGATAAGATATTTAGTCAACGTGTTGGTCATTTCTGATATCCTCTAGTTAGAAAGAAAAAAATGTGATTATCTTAACTTGCTTCATGTGGGGATGGAAGAGCTCTGCATGATTTCATTGCACAACTGCCCTCATTTCTAAATGCGTTTGTCTTTGTCTTCTCGCTTGTAAGAGCACAGTGAGTACATGCAGCTGGTGCTGGCTACACACCCAAATGTTCCCATGCTGCAGAGCACCTCCCAACATGGTTTGGGACGGAAGCCAAAGAAAGAGAGAGGAGAGAGCGGAGACGGCCCTCCTTAAGGTGTTACAGTTTCATATGTTAAAAGTAATATAGGAAGGATCAAAAAAAGAAGAAATGTCTCTCAGATAATTGGCCTAGGTGTAGTGTCTGAGCTATTATTTCCATTCCTATGATTTATAATGTTATTTCAAAAACATGTTGCAACAGAAAATCCTTCCAGTGACCAAGAACACTTCGATATAAACCTTCCTTTCCTTCACAGAGACACAGTGCGAACACAAACCTCTGGTTCTCTTCTCTCTCTGCAGGCGTCAGGGTCTTCTTCTGCTTCAGGTGCTCTATTGCAGCATTTTGTTTCATCACCACCTGACAACACATTATGCAGTAAGATGTTAGCGACATATTTAAATGTAGTCGAGAAAGATTTCTTGTTGAAAACAGCAGAGTTTTCGAGTTGGGTGCACAAGATGTGTCATCGATTCAGTATTTGAATTAGACAATTGTGTAAAAGTTTGTCATGATTTGCTTATGAATTCATGAGTTCTTTAGCCATCAGTTCATCTTTTCTTGTGACAAGTTTGAAGAAATTGCCTCAAGGCATTCATGAGATTGTCACGTTCACTAAGGACTTCACACAAAGCTTTGTGATTTAAGTGATGTCAAATATTGACAAAAATCTGGAAGCAGACTGAAAGCACATCATGACTGGTGAAGACACACACACACACACACACACACACACACACACACACACACACACACACACACACACACACACACACACACACACACACACACACACACACACACACACACACACACACACACACACACACACACACACACACACACACACACACACACACAGTAGTATTGGCTGTATCAAGCACAGAGACCAGAATCCAGATGTACAAATAAACCCAAGTTCAGTGGAGCGCTGGAGGATGGCGACTGTTATTGATGCACTGGTGACAGGAAGAGATGAATAACGTGGCTGTTCTGGATGACTCAGCACGCTCACAAACACACCTGCTTCTGAATGATGTCACTCTGACTGGCAGCGTTCAGTGCTTGCTCTCTCTTGGCCTCTGCGGCTTGTTTCTTTTTCTGCTGCTGCTGCTCTCTGAGCTGCTGGATCCTCTGCAGCTGCTCCTGGACAGAAGCTGCCTGGATGGTCACTACGTTCCCAATCTGTGCAGACAGTGTAGTGTGATAGTCAGATTCAGAAGTTTGGATACTGTGGTGTAAATGTGTTAAATAGTGGTGATCAATCAGGTGCACTGAACAAGGCTGCATTTGTATAGTTTCAAACAACTTCAGACAAATCTTTCCTTTGATCAAAATCCTTTATAAGGTGAAAAAGTTTTGCTTTTAAAAGTTAAGTTAGTTTTGCAGCCCCACCTGTCCTCCCTGAGCTGAGGTGGTCCCAGTCTGTTGAATCTGGATGGGAAGCTGCAGTTTGATGTGCTGTGGCAGAGAACCACCTCCCTGTTGGGCCTGCAGCTGGGCCAACACCTGCAGCCACAACAGGACACACAGGAGACTTTACAAAACATGCTTAACAAAGCTTAAAAGAAAAGAAGGGCTTTGTTTCACAATCATAAAGAAGATCCCCCCCACTAGATTGGCTGCAGTGCCATCATACCTGTACCTGCTGCTGCAGGCCCGACATGTTGATGATCTGCGGGGACTGCTGCAGCTGCAACTGCGCAGTTCCCCCCTGCGTCTTCACCTGCAGGGAGGTGGGGGACTGCGTGGGCATGTGAGCCGGCATCTGAGGAGGCAGCTGGCCCTGCGGGGTGGCTGACGAAGGGGCAGCGGTGGTGGCCGACGGTGTTGCTCCTGCCTGGACGGGAGCGGCGGCCTGCTGGGCTGGCTGGGCCGGGCTTTTGATAGAGGTCGAGTTGGACTGGGCGGGAGCTGTGGTGACTAGAAAGAGAGACGGAGGGGGTGAACAAAGTCATGAAACGTCACCTTTGACTGGTCTAAAGGACAACGAACTCGACTCCAAACATTAATGTATTCATTGACAAAACGTAAACTTTTTTTAAACCTGTGCTTGATGTTGGTGTGGCCGCAGAGGCCATGGGGGTGAAGAGGAAGCGCTGCATCTGGCCATTGGGAAGTGCTGCCTGCATGAGCTGCTGGCCGGGTCCTGGGATGATGGTAACCCCTTGAGGTATGATCTGCAGCTGACCGGTTGTCTGGCCCTGGCCTTGAACCATCACCGTCAGAGCCTGCTGGCTACCAGCGACCCCGGCTTGCCGATCTACACCTGAGACCCCCGTCTGCTGCTTCTACAGTGAGGCAGAGTGATGAAAAATTATCAATCAATTCTGTACAGAAAGCATAAATTAACTCTAAAATCCCATCTCAAATTTTGTCTGGTGAAAGATTTGTAGCTTTTGAACCAACCCCACTTACCTCCTTTTGAAAGAAAGAATGCTCATCAAATTATTTCAAAAGCTAAAAACACACCTGGAATGTCTGACTGTGATTACAATTTATTTATGGACTCTGAATACTACTACTGAGTATTTTTGTGCATCTTTTGAGAGGTACGACTGAATTAATATTTATAGCAGTCATCTGAGCTGTCTCTCGTCTTGTTAGAGAAATGCTGCAGGTATGAGCCTCTCACTGACCTGCGTGAGCTGGCTGAGCTGTGCCATGGTTAGTTTAACCTGGCCTTGGCCCTGCAGCCGCGGCGTGCCTGCTGCCGTTTGTCCTGCTGTGGTGGGGCTGGCCGCACCTTGGCTGGTGACCGTGGCAACGGGGCTGGCGCCAGATATTGTCGTGGAAACTGCCTGGCCACGAATGATTTGCGTGACAACTTGCTGTCCACCCTGACCTGTAAGAGAAGAGGTGTATTAGGAAGACAAGTTAACCATAAAACCATTACACCATCACATCCAGCCACACTCTGACTCACAGAGAGCAGATGAAAGATTTATATATTTTTCAAGATTTTAAGTGAAGTATTTGTACAAATAATATATTACCCTGTTGAACCACGAGAGGAGTTCGGATGATTGTTTTTCCCATCTGTCCCGTCTGCTGGATCGGTGTACGGATCACCGTCATCCCTGGACGGATCTGACCACCAGCTGCCAGAACCTAGAAAGAGAAAGGAGAGAAAAAAGGTCTTTAAATATGCCCCGTAATTCTGAACTACACCAAAATGTTTCCTTGTGGCCATTCTCTATCCTTTCACCACGTTTTTCAAATCTATACAGCAGTTTTTTGTTTTTTTTTAAAAAAGGGTTAAAAAAAAATACTATCTACTCGTCTGAGGTAATTATTAATGAATTACTGACATTGAGAGCATTCTATAGTCATCACGTTGGTTTAATCTGGTTTAATTTAATGCTGCACTGTCCGTTGGTCAGACAGTCTCATTTAGAGCCCAACCTATAAGAAATAAGGGCGTAAACAAGTGCCGATATTCATTACAGACAAATTTTTCACAGTGATGTTTCAAATGATGTTTTCAAAAGATATGCAATGGAGGCAGAATATTATACTGATTAACAATGAACCTTTACTGACTTAAATGACAGCAGTGCACTGAAACAGTAACCTTTTAATATTATAAAATTGAATATATGGTAAATAACCTAACCTATTTTTGCAATGTGTTCTTTAAAACCAAATTTTTTTGACATTGACCGATATTGATGACATATAAGCTGATACCAACATATCTCTGATGGGACAACATCAGCCGATAATACCAGCCAACTCGATATATTAATCAGGTGGTAGTCTTGTTTTTTTACTGCTGCTCCACTCCACTGAGTGACAACATAAAATAAATATCACATTAGACTTGCAGAGGAAATAATTCATTAATTCATTTAAAACTATGCTTGTAACAGCTGCCTTTTTCACTGCTCTCGCACTTGTGTCAGTATCCGAGTGACATGCAGAACGTACACACTAACCTACTTGGTAGATGTGATAAAGCACATGTTTGTTTCTCTAAACTTCACTTTGGGTTCACAAAGAAAACAATTCATTCATTAAATGAAAACATGATTTTTATTGGCTGTAATTCAATTTTTGTGCAAACCTGATAAATGACAAAACAAAACAAAACAAAAAAAAAAAAGAAACACGCAGACCTGACAACATAATCTCCACGATGGAGGTATTTAAATGATATAATGCAAGCTGAAAGGAGTAAAAGGATGAAGATAGTGACAAAATGTAAACACCTGTGCAGATATTTCAGAGCAGGGACGTGTACCTGTTGCTGGGAGCCGGGAGTGTTGGGCCTGATGTTGAGTGTGTTAGCGCGTGGCTGGAATGTGGTGTAGGTCTGAGCACCGCCTGCCGTGCTGGATGGGATGATACTCAGCACTTTCTGCTGAACAATGCCTGCAGAGAACAGAGAGAGTGATGAGCCCAGAAGAAAGAATTGAGAGGTGTGGTGACAGTAACACCAATGCAAGGGAGGACCTCATGTTTTAAGAAAGAGCGAAAGAGAAAAGCTGCAGAGAAAGTTCAAAGCCAGTTTGAAGTTGAAAAGGGTTAAGATTGGAAGATGAAAATGAGGATTTATTTATGTCTTCAGAGATATTAGAGGAATGTTTATTTGTCAAATAAAAGTGTTTCAGTACTTCAAACACATCCTCCAACAAAAATCTAAAAAGACTCAACCATCCCTAATACAATTAAGTGATGTGAAGCTGTGATTACATGTTACAAGTGAGCAGTTGTACAGAAATCCAGCATTTGCACCACTCAATAGATTATTTGTGGGCTTCTCTCGCGCCTAGAAGGCCAAGCTTTTGATCACAGCAATGGCAAATATTGGTGGAGCGGGTAAACAAAATCTTCAAATGCTGACTGAAAGCTTAGTTGGGTTTCCCCCAGCATACCTGCAGCCCCTCATACATTATGCATGAATTAAATTTCATCTGACAAAGGGAGTGTTTCATATTTGCTCACCAGGCTCCGTGCTTTTAATGAACTCACGTGAAGCTGGCGGCAGGAATGGAAACCGTGAGTGTTGCCCTGTTTAATTCTGCTGCTGCTCCCTTCTTGCTGTGGTTTCTCAGCCACAAAACCAAGCAGGTAAACCTATACATCAAGGGGTTCCCTCTTCAAATGGGGATGTAAAACTCGGTCGAAAGAGACGGGGAGTAGTTCCTCCAGTCACACACATCAAACAAGCTTCTCTATGGACTGGCTGTTTGGAGTGGTTGGAGACTTCGGACTCCGTTGAGTGGAGAGGTACACTTTTATTCAAAAAGACGGAGGGGAAAAAAGGGAAAATGGAATCCCACTATAGAGGACTACCTGTCTGGGACGCAGACCTGAGGCTAAACTTGTTTTCCTGTCTAACTTCCTTAAGCTCTTCCAAAACAAACAGGGTGACCAAACGGTCGAATCAAACAGTCATGCTGGATAAATACACGTGTCCATTAACTGGTTACACTCCACTTGAACTTGTTTCTCCTTCAACTTCAAAGGTAAGAAAAATCACTCTATTTCTGTATCGCTGGCGAATATCACTCTTTTCCCATCTGGCGACTGCAAATGCGTTTTATTCCAGTGAGTCTGTATGAAGTGGCACATGTCTAAGTACCGACTGCTGAGAGACTATTTTAATGTTGCCATCAACGCAACAGGAATTGCGAATGGCAACTGCACGGCGGCACAAAACTACTCTCTACAAGTCATCTTTCTTAGTAAAACTGACATCCTGGCAACAGAATTAAAAAACCAAACAGATGTGAAAGAATTCAACACAAAAGGGGAAACACTGACTGAAACAATTGTTTCAAACCTGCGATGTGAATAAGTATTGGACACTAGTGAGTGACAATGACTGAGATTTGATATAAATACTGTAATTTACATGTTACATGTAAGTTGATGTTTCAGTTTATCATGCAGTTAGGTTAACTAAAGAATTGTTGTTAACACATCCCCCACATAAACAAACACATTTAAAAAAAAGTAATATATCTACAGCTGTTTATATTCTCGTATTTAGCTAAATAAGCCAAGTTAAGTCCGTTAAACAGATTTGAACTTGTAAATCCTAAATTTATTTCAGCTAGGGGAAATTAATCACATTAATCACTTTGAAAGTTGATTACTGTATCATCCACATTTGTATTTTTGAATTAATAACACATTTCAATTTCAAAAATACATTTTGTGTCCACAGTTACATAATTGATTTTGTTAATGGTAGAATCTATATACACACACTGCACCACATGTTAGCTGTCAACAGCTTTGATGGAGGAGGTCAACATGATAGACCACCTCCACTCAATGTTGAGCAAACATCCATCATCCATTAATTTGACAGGACCACAGACAGGCCAGGCAGTGCTCAGCGCACACCATCACCTCGTCCCTAGGGTCCATACTGACTATTCAAAAAGATGAAAAGAACCTAATCTAAAATATTACAACCCCAACCTAACCCAACCAGTCTGGATTTTAGACCTCAGACTACATGAGTCTACCATCCCCCAAATCATGCCACCAAAATAACAGCTTTCTATTAGGTTACCGTGCCGACAAACACCATGTGCAACACAAAAACAAGCTGCTGACTCACAAAGTTGGGCATAAAGTGGACATCACAACGGGGCCTGGTGCAGACCACAGACTGCCACAGTAACACTGAACGTAGCGAGTGACTGGCTCCTTCTCAAACAGTAGCACCTTTTACATTTGCTCACTTACAACCAGATGGAAGAAAACGCTGAGCTTGCACACAAGCACACTTTTAAGGATAGACTAAAGTAAGGTCAGCTTTAAAGCTTTTTGCACAGCAGAAATACAGATTATGAAGCTACAATTTCTGAGATAATTCTAGTTGCTGTAGCCTGTAGAGTCCACACTGAAACTATTGCTACAGCTGCTCCACCACTTCTCTGAAAAAACAGTCCTTACTAAAGCACATCTGATGTTGAGTCAGTGTAGCAACCGACAAATTAATCTGGCTGGCCATCTTATAAATTTTGTCCGCCTGTCATTTGGTGCTGGGCTTGTGGTGTACAGTGGCCTTTTAAGAGCTTCTTAAGCCTGCTGCAGCTAAATCAATAAACAATGACGTTATAAGACTGAAGAGCCAGAATCTTCCTAGAATTTGGATAGATGCAGCCTAATGAATAAAGCACAACATGTCAGGGTGAACTTATCATAATCCTGAGGGACAAACTAAATCGGCGAAATGAAGCTAACACTCACACACTGTAAAAATCAGCGACATGGATTTGAGGTCTCAAACCAGGCTAAATTTCCAGCTTGTAAACATGGCTGCATTAGAATGAAACTGAGACCAGTGTGTTTGAGAAAGTCCGTGGGCCTTTAAAAATGATTTATGTACTTGGCTTGGTGGCAGCTGTCTTCAAAATATTTAGGCATACAATAGCTGTCACCAGTGACATTTAAAATGAGTGAAGACAGACCTGAGCCTTCTAAATCACCACAATTGTGGTTCGTACGGTAACCTGCTTACACTGACATCCAATTATTGAGTACGATCTAATCTGGCTCCTATGACACATCTGAAATATTTCCCCCGTGGCATCTGAGGTGAAGCAATAAAAACATAAACGCATGCATCCCGAAATGATGGCGGATGGAAAGATGAAATGTAAACACAGATTTAATGTAACCTGCGCCCACCAACTGCCTCCAAGGTTTGACTCAAACCCGCCATACCTGCTTGTGAAGTCGGCACGTTGACTGTGACGATCTTGCTGTTGGCGGGCAACGGCAGCTTGGTGGTCACCACCTTTCCGCCCACCGAGGTTCCTGTAATCTGGAACGTCTGCCCACTTGATGTTGCCACAGTGGTCTCTGTGCCTGCTATTCAAAAAGATAAATTACAGCAAACACTGTTACCACTAAATCCTGAAGTGTCAGCACTTCTTATACGAAGTGAAGAATAGACGCCCAGCTCACAATCATTCAAAAACACCTATTTGTATCTTAATTTACGTAAGAGCAAACAGCACACTGTACCCATCGAGAACACAGTATAACAAACCTTGTGTGCTTTGGCCCTGTTTCACCCAAGTGGCGAATGACTGCTGGAAGTTCTTGTTCTGCTGGAATGTGACAGGGGTGCCCATCTTGGTGGACAGAACCACCTTGGTAGTGGGGGTGCCCTGGCCCGATAGTGAACCAATGATCATTTTTTGGGTGGTGGCAGGTGCAGCAGGAGTCCCTGTCGGAGTAGCTGTGGCCAAGCCTGGTTTCTGCTCCAAACGTTTCTGAGATGGTACACAGTAAGTATATCGACATAGAAAGCAATGAGACACATTTGCAGGAAAAAGCTAAAATAAGTTTCAGAAATTATTAGGCCATCTGTTGAGTTTGTTCAGTTTTCATACGTTTCTAAAAAGACTGTAGGTGATTCCCGGAAATAAAAAAAATGTCCCGTTCCAAAGAAACTTAGTATGTGTTTAAAAGACGGTAGCTGTGATGAAACGAAACTAGAAAAAGCACTCACTTTTGCCTGCTCCGCTGCCTGAGCTTTCTCTTTCTCCACCCTGTGTATGAAAAAATATAAAGACAAAAATATTTGAAAAAAGAGAACATTCTAAAAATCAGGACAGTTAGTAGTAAAATCCACAATCCTAATAATACCCATCCCTGCAGTTTGACATGTGTGGAAATCATGACATGCTTGACTATCTCACCTCTCTGAGAAGGCTCTGATCTCCCAGAGGTCCAGTTCCTCCTCGGCCACCCAGGTCTCGATCACCACCGGACCCGTTTGCTTGGCAGGCTCGTGCTTCTTGGGGCGCAAAGCACTGGAGCGCAGACCCTTCCTCTGAGGGGTGTGGGTTTCTGGGACAGTGAACAGATGCATATCTTTAGTTTCAAGCACTTTAGCTGCTTCTTCAGCATCAGGGAGGAAAAGTGCATCTAACCTTTGGGAGTATCAGGCACTCCAAGAGGGCAAATGATTTTGCGGATGCAGTACTCTGAGCGAATGCCATAGGGTCCCACGTCCCGACGCTTGATGATCTCAGTGGTGGTGATTTCCGTGTCTGACGTCTCTGTGGTAATGAGTGGGGATAGGGCTGGATTGGTACGGTGAAGAGGATGAGAGCCTGAGAAGGTGGAGGAAATGCACTCCAACATAAAAGCACTGACACCCAAAGGAGACTGAAACGACTGTATCTTTTCTCAGACAGCCATTTTTGTATGTTTCTATGGGCCAATGGAAGGAAAACAAGGAAGATACTTTAGTTTATACTTTTTAGTTAGTGAACGGCAGAAGTAGTAGTTTGTTTCAAGAAGACCAAGTTGGAGCTGATTGATTAATTTGTAAATACCAGCTGCATCCATCATTCTCAAAACTGATGTGAATACGAGCACAATCCAAACAAGGTTTTAAGATAAGAATTCAATTAAAAAAAAAAAAAAAAAAAAATCACCTAAGTGTGTAAAAATGATCACTTCTATGTCTTACAATCACACAACACACTTCAAATCTGAGAAGTTCTTTCCTGCCTTCTTCTCTGATCGTTAATCAGAGGAGAATGACTGGGACGAGGCGCGTGTCTACCTGTACGTGTGGTGCCAATAGCAGCGGATGGTTTGACAGCCATGTCATCCCACCTCAGACAGGCCCACAGGAGCCTCAACATCAGGCTCACACCACCCAGAGACTTCACCGTCTGCAGGCGATACCTGCAACACAACCCAGGGGTTCCAGCATTACTCATACGCAGCTAGATGTAGCGTCTGTCCATGTATAAACTCACATCTATATGTAACAAATTCACAGGTTAATAAGTCGATTGGGTGCATTCTGTTGAAAAAAAATGTTATAAACGGTATAAAAAAAACACTGCACATGGAAAATAAGAATATCTGTTCTGCAACATGAGCTGAAGGGATGGTTTAGTGGTGGGCGGCAGTGCAAGAGCAGCTTGGAACAGGAAGATTAACAAGATTGAGGTTTCTTGTGGTTTTACTGTTCCTTTAAGACCATTTCCATGAAAATAACAGATAGTTTGGATGGAATTGTAACAAATTATTTTATATGCTAATATGATTTGGGAACGGACATTATCTGAAAAGACAAATGCACCCAACAAAACAGATTTAAATTGAGATAAACACATTTTAGCTCGTTCTTGGCTCCAACTTTGTAACAAGACAGTACTGACACCATTTCTTAAAGTCTTCAGAGAGATATATTTCTCCCATGGATCATTACGGCCAGGAAAAGCTGTTTGATGATGAACATTTAAAATATTCTAAACATCACACATCAAAGCTGTGCTGTATGTGAGTTTGTAGTTAGTCTCTTTCCCATGTATAACCACAGGTGGGGCATAATGTCTGGGTTGCAGGGCTGGGACAGTGCACAAAGATAGCATTCTGACACTTCTGACTACGGGATGATTCATGGCAGCCTCAGAACCCTGAAGTTCATTCAAAATGACCAGAGGTCCCGGTCTGAAAACTGATAAGTTTGGAGAAGATCTAATGAACAACTAATCAACCTGAAGTGGTACCCCAAAACCAGGAGATGATGAAGGGATATAGTGCTTCTTTATTTGGTAAACACCACCAATGCAGCTTTAAACTACAACTGTTAAACGAGTGACTGGTTCTACAAGAAAACTGTAAAATTGACCTTATATTGCCCAATTGTCAGGAAAAGTTAAATGGTTGAGGCCTCATTCAGCTGATAAAGACATGTTGCTCTTATAAACATTACATGTGGTTATGCTCAGGATGTATACATAGTTCTGTCAGACTGATAATTGGGGTCAAGAGGGACCAAAATTGCAATAAAAATGTAAAGAAGATTAAAACCATACTATGACGTTGTGATATAACTTGACAGCATTGTAACTGAGCTGAAATGAAACTGAAAATAAATGGTAAAGAACAGTGGACAAATCCCGTTCTACACATTAGTCTTTTGATTTGCATTTCATGGGATCCAGACTTTACACACACTACACTGTAACACTGAACACTCATAAATCCTTTTCAAATATGGGCAGACAGAAGACCGGAAAACCTTTCTCCATCTGGGTCCTCTGACACAAAATTTAAATCAACTTTAAGAAACATGAAGAGGAGGAGGCCATTTATGAATTATGGCTGTAAGTGATTCTAGCCTAGACTTATTTTATTAAAAGTGAATTTGGAGTGTTGCCATTGCAGGGTTTTAAATGATTATTTCATGGGATTCAGTGGACACAAATCATGTAGAGATTCCAAAAACTAGAAATTACAGATACTGTTAAACATTAGAAAATTTGATTGAAGATTTGTGTATGGGAATTTCATTCATCATGTTTACAAGATCTACAGTGTAAGGCCATTATTGTAAATGTATTTGCTCTCTTGTTTTTGAGCAAGAAGCAGGCATCAAAGTGCATACGTTTTTAAGTGAGCCTGAGGAGGGTAAATGTCAAGAAGATTTCAATAATTCCTGTAGTTCAGGGTTGTGAGAAGTGTGGGGAATGAGAACTTACCTCCAGGTGATGCCAAAAGTGGGCCTGGGTGACGGATAGGGCCAGATATCCCATGCTGGCTTGGCATTGTAGCTAAAAATGGGCACCTCGCGAAATCCACCTCGCCTCCCCAGCACCTTCAATTCATTGTACGGCAGTACGAAAATACTTTTGTGGTTGCTTTTTGTGACAAACTTGCGGTAAGAAGGGAGGGCTGTGTCTGAGCGTGTCTTCTTGGTGCGGGAGAACTTGAGGAGGCGAACGCGGCCCTTCGTTGAGGAACAGTCCTCTTGGCTGACAGCGGCGGACAACACTGAGGTTTTACTCACAAGAACCGACATCGCCGTCTTGTCTTCTTGTGTCACTATTTCACTCTGGCTGTCCTCTGAATGTCCATCAAGGCTGGGAGAACAGATTTTGGTCACAGTTGTTTTGGTCATGGTGGTGAGGGTGGAGACCGCGCTGCTTTCTGATGTCGACACCATGGGCGTCAAAATCTCTCCAGAAGCCATGGATGGTGCTTTGACTACCCTCGTCTCTTTGGACACTACTGTGGTGGTGGTGGTGGTTGTAGAGGTTGTGGTTACTTGGGCAATGATGGTCTTGAGTGGTTCTGTTATCCCACTCTGAGAACTCTCCTCTGGGAAGTCATCGCTCAGACTGGACTCCTCGGCTGACGGTATGGGCGACGGTGCCATTCGTATGATCTTGAACACGGGAGCGGCATTGGTCTCCACAGACTGAAACAGTGATTTGCTGTTGTGCTGTCGAGTGCTGTCAGTATTGGCTTCAAGTGCATCTATGTTGTTCTCCACCTTTAATGTCTTCAGTGGAGGTTTGTAATCCTGGTCCAGAATCGAACCAGGTCTGATGCTGGTGTCTGATGTTCTCTTGCTGTTTACCTCTGTTTTAGAAGCTAGGCTTGGCTCTTTGGCCTCAACCTCAGTACTGTCATTTACTGGGGCCACATCTCCATTTATTAAAGGCTTTTGCTGTGTGCTGTCTTTCAAAGAAACAACAAGCTCTTGATCTCTGAGTTTACCATAGCTGTTCATTTTGGGCTGTGGACTGTTGATTAGCATGCCATTATTTGAGCTCATTACAGACTTACTCAACATGCCATCACTCCCTGGGCCATCGTTACCATTTACCTGAGGCAGAGGAGAAACTGGCTTGAGAGTGCTATCGCCTTCAGTCCTACCTAGTCCAACACCCTGAGTACTTTCTTGCTTCTCCACTGGCCCCATTCCATTTTCTTCTGCACCTGAATGCACGGAGGTTTCTGTGTTTTCCTGATTAAGTTTAAATTGAGATGTGTTTTGGCTGCTTTTTTGCTCAAAAAACATTGCAGATGTCCTTTCAAGGTCTAATTTCAAGTTTGGTACCTCTGACTCAGTTTGTGTTTCCAAAGATCTACAGGTTCCCCCTGCTGTTGTGTCTTGCACACCTTCTTGCCCTGAACTATCTGAATTAGTTTCTTTTGGCCCGATAGTCCTTCCCAGCAAGTCTCCCTCCGATTCTTGACCTAAGGAGCTGAATTGGTTTTGGGGTGATGCAGAATCTTCACCTGTTCCTGCACTGCAGTTGTTTTTGGGTGTGGAGCCTGGAGGAGCAGGAGAAGGAACCTCCTGTCCTCCAACCTCTCCTGGCAAAGGAGTTTCAGTTTTGGAAGGTTTCTCCACTTTCACAACTTCACCCAGTGCAAGTTGTGTCTGAACGAGTGTGTGGGGCTTCAGCGGTGTACGCGGCCGGACTGGAGTGCTTAGAATCGAGGTCGAAGCGGATGAAGCGGGTGTAGGAGGCTGAGGGTTGGAGTTGGACTCCCGCTGCCTCTGCCTCTCCTCAACAATGTGTTGCTTCAATCGCCGCTCCAACAAGCTGTCCAGCTTGGAGAACTTGACTTTCTTTTTGTAGGGAATACGGGTGAGGAAGCCCTTGCTCACATCCACTACATCGTAGTTAAAGGGCTGCATGTCCTCTGTATGCTCCTCCTTCATGGAAGACATTTCCCCTGAAAAAATTGAAGCTGGACAAAAAAAAAGGATTGGTGTTTTAAACTGCACTAATAGAAAAATGAGACACTTCTCATAACAATAAATGTGTTGCACAACTCATACTCCACATGCAAATGAACACAATGCTTTTCGACACCAAGCTGCATTTTTTCATACTTTGCTCTTCATCTGATAGCAAGTCTGCAGGGTCCACCTCCATCTTTGCAGAGACTTCGTCAGCCGGCAATTCTTCTGAATTTTCTTTTTCACCCACCCCTTTATTCCTTTCCACTTCCATCCTCTCATTAGACTCCAAATCTGCTAGAAGATCCATTGGAGACTTAGAGGTGTTAGCGGAGTCTTGACCTTTTGTCGCACAGCCTAAGACAGCAGCTCCCTGAGCTTTTGGTTTGACTACGCAGGGCCGCTGACTCAAGCCCAGCAGCATACTTTTCTTGCCATGTTTGGCATCTTTTGAAAAACACAGTGACAGAATTTATTTAGAAATTAGTTGAAAAACACACAGAAGGATCTACTGATAATTGCTATCAATAGACGTTTTTTAACAAAAACTCATCCATAATTAAAAAATATACTTTATGATTCATCATCTTCTACAACATAAAGGATGAGTTTTATACACTGCAGTTAAAATGCAGTTCTAACAAAAAACATGATAGTAAACTTGATATTAGCAGTTTAAAACAAAATGGTAAAAAGAAAATAAACACTGTGATTTAAAGAATAGCTCATAATAACAAAATTAGCATTAAAAATATATAGTGCAACTCTGACAGCTCTTAAAAGTTTCTAGTACAACTCACCAATGACATCCACAAACACATCAGAAGAGAGACTAACTTAATTGAACGCCAGCTAACACACACATGGAAAGTGTTAAGAGTACTGAAGGAGATCCTGATATATTCATGTTGTTTTTTTAAACTGGAAAAAAAAACAAAAAAATAAACCTAGAAACCACAGTTTCCTATCACAGACCTTCCAGTTCGTTGCGATAGTTGGCGTTGGTGTTGCCAGGAAACCTGGGCATGAACCGCTGCACGTAAGTCCTACTGATCCAGCTCCAGCCCCCGTAGCCCGTAACACGGTACTCCTCTCCCTTCTGCTTCCACACCTTCACACACAACGGGAGAATAGAAGAGAAATGAGGAGAAGAGCGATAAAAAAAAAAAAAAACAGGAAGAGAGGGGAGGTTGATTAAAAAAAGAGCGACGATATAAATTGTGAGTTGAAGTTGAAAAGGTTGTCAGTGCACTGATAACTAACTTTGGGGAGACCTGAATAATAGGGCTCAATTTGTTTTTGACTTTCAGCGACACTCATACGTACACAGCATTGTGCGCAGCAATGAATCAGTTTGCCCGGAAGAGGCAGCGTAGAGGTAGACCAGACTAAAATATTACTACTGCTTGTGTGTAACCTACATTGCCTGTGACCAACATATGTTCCTGTGACAGTGGTCTAACCCAATGTGTTCAGCATGTACTAGTATGCACACATGTAAGGGGACATCAAATTCATTTTGTGTGGATTTTGAAAATAATTAAATGTTCAGCTGGGAGAG
>KV751376.1:3175941-3189667 GCA_001698575.1 Mola mola | reverse complement strand
TGCTATACCTCCCGGATATTTCACTGTGGTCTACAGTATATGACTGCATTTGTTTTTTGGTAGACTGCATGACACTCACGGCCTATAAACACTGTTTAATATGCAATTAGATACCTTAAACAAGATATAAGAACTTCCTGTAGAATAGATAGCTTGGCATCAAGGATACAGATACAAAGAATAATGTTAGCTTTCAGGAAGGAGGGAAGCTTTCTACAAAAAAAGATCATCTATCAGTCACTGTATAACATGTATCGTGTTATTGCTAGTTTTCTTAATTTGCCATTGTCGGTGTTACTTTTCACACTCTGGGTGTTTCTTTTCGAGGCAACAACAGCACCATCTCAGCTAGGCTTTTTACAAAGGGTTGGATCCAAAACCAGACAGCATTGGTTTTTAGGCAGTTTTTTTGTGCCATTTGACACAGAACTTTCTCTAAACACAAGAAAATTACAATGTTTGATAGTTGACTTGATAGTTTTTTTGTTTTTTAAATTTCGCCCACAAATTAGTGACTGTAGTTGTGTAACGATACATTATATTCACAATTCGTTACGAATCATGATACACAGGATATGATACAATACAATCATATAGAATTGTGATTCGAAATGTATCATGATACGTTAATATAAGAAAATTCTTACTAGTTAATCATTTGAATAATAATATATCTAATGGTACTGATGGTATCCGTGCAGAATGATTGTGACCATAATTTAACTTTTGGGAGGTTATTTGTTATTAACCTGCACATATCGCAAATCATTTATGCAGTTCTTGTGAAATAAGTTGTTGTTTTACTATTGAACTAGATGATATTTAATGGCATCAGAGTATCAAGATACACATTCTCAAATACAATATGGTTCATGATGTTTTGTCCCAGGGCTACTGTAGTTAGCGTTTGGACTGCAGAATAAGAGAAGAGTCTCCGTTTTTAGAAGGTTTTGAAAAGCATACATTGTTTGTAATGTCCTCATGAACTGTAACACCTTGATACGGCCCAAGACTAGTGCTCAGTTGGGTGCAAATCACACCACATACCACTCGGTTATTAGAAAATATCCATCCATCTTCTACTGCTTATCCTGTTAGGGGTCACGGGGGGGGGACTGGAACCTATCTTGGCATCCTCGGGCGAGGGCGGCGTCACCCTGGACAAGTTACCAGTTCATCGCAGGGCTGACATAGAGACAAACAATCATTCACACTTACGGGCAATTTTAGAGTGACTAGCTAACCTAACCCCCAGTTTGCATGTTTTTGGACTGTGGGAGGAAGCTGGAGTACCCAGAGAGAACCCACGCAGGCACAGGGAGAACATACAACCTCCACACAGAAATGCCCTGACCCGGAATCGAACCCAGGACCTTCTTGCTGTAAGGCAACAGCGCTAACCACTGCACCACTGTGCCACCTGTAGAAAAATATCATAAAATTTTATTTGCTTATTAGTTCAAAAAAAAAAAAAAGAAAAAAAAAAATCCACTCATAAGAAACAATAACACAGCGCTGATGACTCTATTTTCCACTGTGTTCAGCTCTCCCTGACTACCATGAAAATGCAGGCTATAGCAAATTAACTGTACTGATAAGTACGAAACTTCTACAAGGCTTAGAACTGAAATATAAAGGATACTTCAGTTACTGTAGCAGCAGCTTCAGAGTGGAATATCTGACCGCTTTTTTTCTTAGTGCAGTCCATGCCGAGAGACCGTGAAGCCCCGGGCAATGTAACAGTACTGTCTATTCAGCATCTTTCACTTCAGACACATGTGCACATTCAGACCAATGCTTTGCTGCTGTGCCTATCATTCACTGCACGTACATCCAGAAGTACAAACTTTCCTCTACGTGAAGTACTCGTAAGCCTAAACACACAGCGCCTCTGAAGGGAAGAAGTATAGGGCAGTAACGCAGCACCTGCTGGGGGCCAAGATGGAGAAGGAAAAGAAGAAAAGGAGGAAAATGCAGCCAAAACAAAATTCAGGCCACCCGCCTTCTTAAATCGTATGATGCTGGAATGATCCGTGCTTTCCTCCTGCTGCTGCTGACCCCCCCCACACACACACACACACATATACCCTTGGTGGCCACTTAATACCAACACAATTTGCTAACTTATGGAACCAATAGTGCATTGAAATTCTGTGAACGGATGCTATTTTTGGATTATTAAACCATAGCTCTAACCAACCTGCAGGTCTGTGCTCATATCAGCTAGACCCAAACGCACGTGGTATACTTCTCTTCCCATCAAAGCACTTATGACTTTGTGCCACTGGGAATTTAATGGTACAGCTGAGACCAAATGCACAATTCTTTCTACATTCATCCAGCTACATTACTGTTTACTCATATGAAATTTCTTCACTGTAGCTCAGGCGTCTTGAATGTAAAAGCATCCAACTTGTTGTGCAAATGTCACTAGACAAGACTGTAGTGTGTATGTTTGGCTGGAGTACTGGCCTATGACTTTAAAACTGACACAGCTGCTTTGTATGGGTCTTTTGGCCTTCATGAGCCCGCTGCTGACCAGGTTTGAGCTCTGTGTGGACAGAGCCTGGCTTTAAACATCAGATGACCCTCTGGTCATGGAAATGTTATTCACCATTCTTTGCAGAAGAATATGTTGATAGCTGGTGATGATACCAGTGGGGCAAGTCTGAGAGACAACAACCATGAGTTTTCAAGATAAAGTCAGGGTTAAATATGTCAGTCACATTGACATATCTACTCTTTACCACACAATAATGTTGGCATTTGAATGAAAGTCTGTGAACTTACACAACAATGCGGCGCACAAGGAACCAGTATTTGCGGCGGTGTCGGTCATAGCCAACTGGCAGCTGTCGAATAAAAGGTCGACTCCTCTGCACTTCTGGGATGCAGTCTGCTACCCCAGGTACCTTGTGTGCCACGCACACCTCGCACTGCCATTCATCCTCTGGTACTTCCTGCAATGGGGGTTTCACGCACTCCAGATGGTAAACGGCTGAACACGTCTCACAGCACAGCAGGTCACCCAGGCGATGGCATACCCTGCAGTGGTCATCGTAGGCAACCACACCCTCTGACATTAGCTCCTCCCGGGCAATGTTGGTTGCCAGGAACTGGTCCACCAAAAACTGGAGAACTTTGATTTTGCTCTCCAATGGTTCATATGGGTAATCCTCGCTCTCCTGGAAAGGCAGAATATGTCGGTACTCTGGATCACTCTCACAGTATGCCCGTAACACCTCAGGCCAGGTCATACCATCCACGAAATACAGGGTGGAGTTGACAGAGTCTTTCACGTCAGCAGGACCAAATGTGGTGTTGGAAGTGTCCTCCTCTCTAAGAATAGCTTTGAGCAGCGAGATGTGGGTCTCAGCCAGCAGCGTGCACTGCTCCTGGCTGGCCAACGCAGCACAGAAATCCTCAAAGCAGAACGGGGAGAGCCGCAGAACCGTGCCAAAGTTGCGGAGGACTTCGTAGACGGCAGACACATTAAGAAGCTGTGAGGTATAGACCATCAGGTCCTCAGAAGATTTGGGAAGCTCGAGGAGAGGAATGTCTTTTGCCTCCGCGATGGGGGACTGTGGTCGTGCTGATCGACCCTTTCTCCGGCCTGCAAGAGGTGAAAGGAAAAGAAAAACAGCACATGTGTATATAAACGGATGCAAACGCTGCATACTGCCTTCCCTTCACAATAAATGATAATGAGCAGTGAGTAATCTTATTAAGCATTTGAATGTAGTTTTGAAAAGTCAATTACTGGAAATCTCAGATTCTGCAAAATTACATTTTTTGGTCAAACATGGCATTTATCAGATGCAATGAATAGAACAACATATGGAGCTATAAATCTTAACTACGGATAGCAAAGTGATGCCAGCACTTATTAATGCTTTGTTGGACTCTGAGATGCCAATTTTGGTCTTGTACAATGTCAGTGCAACCTGAGGATCCCTAAATGAAACAAAATATAATAATAGATACTTCATCTAAAAACCCCATAGGACAAGTGGACCATACACCTTAATTCTGAGGAATCATTAGTAAACAGTAATGGAAATTTGGTTATATCTGCTATCGGATAACCTGGCGAAGTCACATCCTAAAAAAGCAGGAAGGCATACACTTGTCCTAAACTTTACTGTCCCAATATATGAAATGCTCCACTTTGATTTGTAAAGCAGCATTTTATTCTACTGTGGAAAACATGCAGATAGTACAAAATATGTTTTGTGTCTGTATATTCTATCTGGATTATGTGTCTGTGCACATTATCAACATCTGAATAAATCGATGTGGAATAAGTTTGCAATTGTGGTTGCTCTATATGGGTCAGTCAAAGTCACTGACCCTGAAAATAAATGCGTACCTGTTGGATTCAGCATGTGATTCAATGTAGGACTATATACTATTACTATTCAGTAATTATAAAGTCACTATAGAAGAAGCGCTTCCAGCCTTCTTGTACGCACTTCTCAAGCAAAACGATACTTGTTAATATAGAGTTTACAATGGTGCACTGTTTTCAATAAACAAACCCTTTAAAAATACACCACTCCTCCTGCAATGTCAGATCTTATCTGTAAACTCTGCACTAACTGCAGATGTGAGCATGTATATGTTTGTATCTGGTCTGGTATAATTATGTGGTTTAGCACTGTTGTGTAAACAGATTGGCAGGATTACCAAACTAGCTGCTTTACAAGTGGTGACAGCCAGGGATTGAACGTGCAGGTTCATTATTCTGCGTCAGACACTGTGATTGTGTGTAAAAGTGAGAGTGGATAACTCTGGATACGTGAGCCTGTATGACCGTGACAGGGGAAAGCACAGCTTTATGAAACATCCCACACAATGGGCTGCACTATGCCACCGTGTTCCCATGTGTTTAGAAGAAGGAGGCAGAATAGCTACTGGAAATAAAGAGGTAAATGAATAATCCAAGAACTGATTAAATTGCATCAAGGTCTGAAAATGTACTAAAGTGTGACATTGCGAACAAATCCAGAAATGCAATTTAAATTCATGATTCCCTCCAAAGAAGCACCAAAATCTGGATAACACCCACAAGTTTTTGTTTTTTGTTTCTTTTCCCAAGTGGCAGCGGGCACAAAGCTTCACTTTACACGACAGATGCGGAAATTGACTTTTGCAGACAACTTCATTAACCTGACCTTTCCACCAGTAGGGCCGTGGTGCATCCAATTTGCTCACCTGATAAACACAAGTGTGGTTACTATGGTGACGGTGCAGCACGTAATGAGTTGGCGTCCGCGACAAGTGAGAAAAAGAGCGCCTCTCTTCAAAACACGGGCCTGTCAAACTCAATTGTCCGGATTATGCGACTGAAACGTGGCTTTTGAAGGGGTTGGGAAAGGTGCACACACCGAAAACAGTGTGCAAAAGTATTTGACAGGTGACAACATCTAAAAAAAAAAAAAAAAAAAAAATCCCAAACAACTATAAATTGGTAATATGAGAGAAATAGAAAAAAGTTGTTCCAATAAGTTTTGAGGGGGGAGAAGTTTACACAGTCGAAACGCCGCATGAGTGTTTTTACATAAGTAGAAATGACGAATGAATGAAATGAATGGAAAGTAGCAGAAAGAGTGCACACATTCTGTTCTTCGTGTGCACGAAAACAGGCTCAATGGAGTACGCACGATAAAGTCCGAAAAAATAAAACAGGAACAAAAAAAAAAAAAAAAAAAAAAAAAAAAAAAAATTTTAATTGCAAATTTAAAAGCCAAAAAAAAAAAAAATCTGCTGATTGGACAGATGTCAAAAACACGAGAGCCGGTTGGAGCGTGGAGTGTGCAAGCCAGGGGCGAGCAGAGCACACGGTAAACAAAGGCCTGTTTCTGAGTGCAAGCTCCATTTTGAACAATGCGGCTTGCTTTCTGCACTGGGCTAAAAATAAAATGCACACTTTTAAGTACTGCGAAGCTGCGTCGCTGGAGTGTGTGCACTTGCAAAGCAACGTACCTGGGGTGCTTCCGAGCGTGCTGTGGCTCCTAAAAC
Organism: Mola mola; assembly: GCA_001698575.1. Lineage (NCBI taxonomy): Eukaryota > Metazoa > Chordata > Actinopteri > Tetraodontiformes > Molidae > Mola > Mola mola. The sequence continues at coordinate 3,183,646 of KV751376.1, read as the reverse complement.
TACTCTCGGTACAGTAGCTGGCATCATCCTCTGCTAGTTCCTCCAGATAATCAGAGTCGTTTCCCAAGGCCTCCTCTTCTTCGAGATCCGACGAAGGATTGTCGTTCATGAGTTCATCTTCCTCGTCCGACCTGTAGCTTAAATTGTCGTCCTCGTCGCTGTTGTCGTCGTAGACCACCTTGTTCTGAGGACGCTTCACTCCGCCTCTGCCGCCGCCAACTTTCCTGCGGCCCCGGGACGAATTAAAGTTCTCTCGACCGGAGATTTCTGCATCCACGTCTGCGGAGCCGGTGCCACAAACGCCGTCGCTCCCTCCCCGTCCCCGACCTCGTCCCCTGCCTCTTCCCCGTCCACGCATCCCTCTGCTCCTGCCGCCTCGAGAACCGCGGACTGGCCCGGGTGAACCTTCCCGCATCACGGCTGCTTGTTTGGGCGGCCTTCCTCTTCTCCCCCTCATTGTAGGAGAGAGTATTTTCTGTTCCGCTTCAATCTCGGTGCTTGATTAAACCACACACACCAGAGAAAAGCGGGAGAAGGGGGCCGGGGATTGTGATGATGGTTCACGACAAATCCCCACCAAGCCCCGGACTCAATTTCAGGGCGGAAAGCTCAAGCTGAATGGCCGGTGTCCCGCTCTGGGTCGCCTGCAGACGCCATTTTTCTTCACAGCTCTCCCTCTGTTGAAAACACAGCAGGCCTCAGAGGTGCGTTAAGCTAGCTGTGGATACCAGCAGTTGTACCGGAAACGCAGCAGCCTTTAGTCAAAGTAAAATCAAAGCCAACTTAAATAAAGGAGAAAATCATTAAGTACCGACGTACACACGATAACCTAAATACCGATTTCACTCATTCAATAAAATAAAACATGGGCTTTTGAACGTTTTCCCTTTCGTGCGTTAAGTGTTATATATGCGGAAGTGCGGTTTTTAATCTCTAACTTCACTCAAGATGGCCCTATGTTAATACGAGGTCACGTGACTCAATATTCTACAACAGACGCAAATGCCGTGCTAGTTCTCACTATTCGTTAACCATGCAAAGGCTTTCCGCCGCTATTACTTTATTAGAGGTGGCTGGTTCTGGTGGATGGTTTCAATCGCGAGTGGGTCGAGTGTATTCAGCGAAACGCCATCGCTCATTTCCAGCCCCTTCGTCCTTGTCGTCACAGCAAAGCGAGGCCAGAAGATAAGCGTACGTCCAACACTGAGATCTATTACATGAATCTATAAGTCGTCATAAAAGTTGACAGCACGCATTTTTCTATTTCAACTTGCATCGGCGTGGGAACATGTGCAATACATTTCCGAAAAAATAAAATATAACAAATTTTGCTTATTACACACGAAGTTTTCACAATTTTCATTTTTTAGTTACAGCACGAGCGATGCTGAACCCAACTAAGTGAACCTGGCTTTACCTGGTTGTTTTCGTAACACTTGAAATGTGTTGAAATTATAATGAAGAGAAATGGCAAAAGACGTAGAATCGTTTCTTTTAAACAAGTGTCTCTACTCCTCAGTCATTGTTTCAGTCTATGAATTTTTCAGCTTGACAAGAAGTCTAAGCGGCATCGCCATCCAGCTCGACCACAGTTTAGGGGCTGTCATTGTTAGTATCACAACGATAAGTAGTAGTAGTAAAGATAATAATAACAATAATAAGCAACGATAGTGTAAAAACGTGGGATGAACGGGACATGAAAACAGTAGTAATCTTTGTATCGGTTGTCGTGGCCGAGTGGTTAAGGCGATGGACTAGAAATCCATTGGGGTCTCCCCGCGCAGGTTCGAATCCTGCCGACAACGCATTTTTGTTCGTATTAGAGATCATCACCAAATGTCACAACAGATTTTTAAACCTAATCATCTTGGACAGTAATAGCACAGTGGTTTAATATTTACTTGTTCGCATTTTATGTACTTTACAGTAAGCATATCCAATACTCAACTTTTGCCTGATCATGTCAGTGTTTTTTTTTTATTCCTGGTAATAAAGATGTATTTAAAATTTTGCTAACCTAGTAACCTCTAATAAAGACAGGATTAATCTTTTAGGCAATTCAGGTTCATTTATTTCACTCATTCCTTTCAGGAATTTATTGGATTAGCAAAAAAAAAATAAAAATCCTCTTTGCAATTACCCAAGCCACTATAAGATTTGCAAAAAATGAAAACGCTTTTATTTTTTCAGCAGTGACCCTGATGAAGAACAGAGTAGGTCACAACATATTGGTTATTTTAAATACTTTTTGCCATGTAAAATAAAGCTTAACAAAATTTTAATTTTGCACAATTTCTACAATTAGCCTTAGATTGAGGACTTTTTGAGGAATGAGGAGCAAAAGTATTTATCTCCAATGCACTTCATTATAATCGATTGTCAGAGGTGCGAGCCACCCAGTGCCGGTCTCCACTGACCATCTCGTGCCCTTATTTTCACACTACTCATCTGCTGTAGGTTGAAATCAAGGTTTAATAAAATAGGTGATTGTTTGTTTTTTTTTGCCAGTCAGCAGTCTGGCTGCAGCTGTATACAACAGCAGGTGAGGAGTTGAACCACACCTGGTTTGAACATTTAATGTACAAAGTCCTCATAGTAATCCAACGTCACCTTTTGTTGTGCACAATGAAAGTGTCCAGATATGAGGAATAAAAAAACATTGATATATTATACACCCATATTCAAAATATATAATTCTGTGGAAAAATCCAGTACAAAGTCACAGCTCCACACATACAATACTTGGGTAAGAACTTATACAAAAAAAACCTAAAAGCCCTCTTATTAGGTTTTTCATGCTCGTTTACATGTTGGCAAAATATTAAATTCACCAAGCAAACAATATTGTCCGAATGCGCTATATTTCATCGGCTTAAACATGTTCAACAGGGTTCATAGTCATCTGAAACTTATTTAATGGCCGTTATGAATCGAGACTTCAAAGTAAAACACATCCATCTTGAGATCTGATGGCATCTGCGCCAAAAAGTATTACATTATTTGGGCCAATACACAACATTTAATACCAACAAGATGTGAAGTTTGAAGGAGACAATATATTCAACAATTTATTCAAAGTACAAACATTGTTTACATTCTAAAGCAGCTCAATGATTTCGATAGAGTACTCTCCGACCTCCTCCTTCCTTTTCATGTTGCTGAGCTCTTGGAGGCTGCCCTCGATCTTTCCGAGCTCAGAAACCAGTCTCACCTGAGGACACATGAAGGCACCTTTATCAAATTACTTGTCAATTCTAGCAATTTATCTGACAACATTGGGGTGCGGTTTTCCATGTTTACATCCTAATTTTCCAGAGCAAGACTTGCAGCCATTTGTGGGACGGAGAAAAGCTTAGACTGACTGGTTGGTACCTGAGACTTCACGAAGCTGTGGAGGTTGAGCAGTAAGCCTTTGGCCTCCGGAGTCATCACGAGCACTGTGAAATGAGCGTCCAGCAGCAGGCACACCCAATCCATGACCTACAATCAAAAGAAAGAACACAGTAAAGTTATTATTTTCAAACAGGTACTGAAATGTCTCATAGGAGAGTGTGACTGATTTCCCATGTTTGGATTTAAAATAGTTTACAACCTCTCGCTTCTGCATCTCTGAGTAAACTGTATTTCCTTTACATTCTATCACTGGCTATTCCAAGTTTCACTTTTACTCCCCGTGTTTATGTTCAGCATTCAAATGCTTATTAAGAATTTGAATGTCAGCCTTATGATCGAAGCTTTGAACTATTCCCTGCAGCCCTCTGGCATTCAACTGAGGTCACCCTATCTGGAATTCACAATCTGTCAGGAAAAAAAACCTCTTTTCTGCCTCTGGAGCTGTGGCCACTCTAATGATCTTTAAGACACTGATACAGACCTGAGTCAGGCTTGGTGATCTCACTCCAGGCATCTGTGGGGAAGCATCTTGAGAGTACTTTAGGTAAAGGAACTGCAGGTACTCTAGGAAGAGCTGATTGGAGGAAAAAGAAAACAGATTGTATATTGAGTGTTATGGACAAGTGCTGCTTCTTTAAGATTAGCAAGCTGTTACTCACAACAACATGCTGGGAAGACAGATCTTTTAGGTGAGGGAGGAGGAAGGTGTCACTGCACGCCGTCATCAGAACCTCATTTCTATGCAACTTCAGTTAAGGTCTTATTGTTCTGTGCATCTTTAAATTCAAACCATTACAAACGTTGCTGTTAGTAATGCATCTGCTTGACAGCACAGTGGGAGGATACAGCAGCACAGCCTTGTGTAATCCCACAGGACAGCTCTGTTCTAGTAGAGTGGAAGTCTTCTCCTTGTCTTCCTCTTCTGCTTTACTGATGGCGCTGCCTCCCCCGAGGGCATCTGAGCGGTTCTCCTTGGTTTTGGAGCTGCAACCATTCTGCGAGCCAGCCTGGCCTCGCTCCCTGGCAAATAGTGTTTCCATGAATGAGACGCCGTCAGGTTCCAGGCTCACTTTCTCTGCATCAATGTCTGGCATACTGCAAGACCGAGGCAGGACAACAAGAGTCAGACCAGTAATCAGAGTATTAAACCACATCTCAGCTTTCACTATACTGTACGCAGGATATTTTAGTAGTTACATCACAAAATAACAAATTGCTTTAAGCTGTTATGCCACTGCATATTTGGTGCCCCCCAGTGGTAGCAACAAAACCCCTCAGTTTCACCTGATAAAGGCCTTAAGGCAAGCACAAGTGACAGCTTCTGGGATGTCGGGGAAGAACTGCAAACAGAGCTGACACAGGAAGTAGTCCTTCCTCTCCAGGGCCAGGAGCACAAGGTCAGGACACACGCTGTCGAGGGTCATGATGGGAAATGGTCAACACATAACTGAATGACTCTACCAGTGTTAGGAAAAAGTAATTAGATTCATGTTTGCTCCATCATTATGTAAACCAAATTGAAAAAAAGTGTTTGAATAGTTAATTGCTAATTTTAATACAACTGCCTTACTGACCTGTGGCAGAGGGACTGGGTGTGCACTAGCTGTACCAGGATGCTCGGAGTGTAGAAGTTAGGGTCAGCGACGCTCCGCGACACAAGGCTCGATGCCAGGTACCCCACAGAGGGCTGCAGATCCTTGATGTCTGCCCGAGACAGGAACCCCTCAACTTCTTTCTGCACCTCTTGCATGGGTGCTGTCTGTACGAGATTAAAAATGTCTCTGACTTTTGTTGACACCATTTCACTATTCACTTGGGAGAAAAATCATAAATTTACCTCAATAAGTTCCAGAACTTGGTCAATTGTTAAATTAGGTGCTGACTGGCTTTTGCGGCTTGTTCTCTGTATGGGAAGAGAGGCGAATCAAGCCGTACCCGATACCACTGACAAGAGCATGAGTGAACCATTATTGGAGAGGTGGCATCATGCTCAAACACAGAACTTGCTGTTTTGCAAAAATGTTATCACATGCCAAAAGCAAACTGGTGCAATGGTGGTTAAAAAAATGGAAATGTGGTTGTTCAGTAGCTTCAAATCATAGACTTGTCTAAAAACACCACATTAACATGACTGAGATTTACCGTCTTCCTGGTCTCCACTGCTCTAGAAGGCTGAGCTTTCTCCCCATGCAGGATATTATTCCAAGATGGTACAGAAGCTGGAACCTTGGACTCTGTAGCAGTCACAAAAACAGTGAGTGACACTGAGTGAATATGGAATTTGTAATACAGTCAATATAAAAAAAAAAAAAAAAAAAAAAAAAAAAAAAAATGAGTGTTGCAACGTCATTAAACAACTTACTGATACATGACCAAACATACATTATTCACTATGTTGACACAGCATTTATGTTAAATGAGTATACTCAGGCATCAAACCTTTTATCTTGCGTATGCCTATCAGCCATAACATTATGATCAACTGCCCAATATTGTGTAGGTTCCCCTGTTACTGCTAAAGCACCTCTGACCCATTGAGGAATGGACTTCAAACAAGCAGTACACTTCAGTAGGGCACACTTGGTAACAGTACGCTCAGTACAGGCGTGCGTTTCCACTTATGTCTGTACCATTACCTGTGTATGTAATTCTTGTCGGCATGTGATAAGCTGTTTGAGAAAAGGCAACAAGCCACGAGGAGAAAGATAGCCTAACCAGCGCAGCGAAGTGACCATTCTGTCGACCAATCAGCAGACTGCAGTGGGTCTAACCCAAATGCTTAATCAGAGTGAGATCCGGGGAGTTTGGAGGCCAAGTTAGCACATTGAATTTGTCATTGTGTTTCTCAAACAATTCCTGAACCATTGTTGCATTGTGGCAGGGTGCATTATCCTACTGAAAGAAGCCACTTCCATTTGAAAAACCGCTTCCATGGAGCGGTGCACTTGGTCTGCGATATTATTATGGGTAGCTAAATTCAAATGTGATTCACCAAACCAGTCCACTTTCTTCCAATTCTTCGTGGTCCAGTTCTGATGCTCGTGTATCCATTAAAAGCACTCTTGGTGGTGGACAGGGGTCAGCATGGGCACTGTGACCAGTCTGTGGCGAGCTGCGATGCACTGTGTGCTCCAATGCCCCTCTCTCAGAATTAGCATGAACATTTGTGGCAGTTTGTGCTACAGTACTTCTCTTGTGGGATCGATGAGCCTACGACGCCCTTGACCCTGTTCAATGGTTGTTCTTCACTTTCTTAGACTACTTTCGATAGGTACTAACCACTACACAAGTGGAACACTCAACAAGACCTGTAGTTTTGGAGATGCTCTGACCCAGTCATCGAGCCTTCACAATTTGGCCCCTGTCAAAGTCACTTGGATCCTTACACTATCTACCTGATACATCCCACTCTGACAGGTGTCTCTGTAACAGGATAATGTTATTCACTTAATCTCTCGGTGGTTATAATGTTATGGCTGATCTCTGTACATTATTTGCATTATGCTGCTGTTCAAAGTTATTATTACTGCAGATTTTTTTTTAACTTACCGTCAGTCTTGGCCTGCCTTAGTTTTCCCAAGGCAGAGGCCAAGCAAGACTTAGGACACTCATATGGAATAACAGAGAGGGTTTTCCCATGTGGAACAAATAACTTGTTGGAATAAGTCCATAGCTAAAAAGAAAAGAGAATGAAACACAGGAATTAATGCTAGTTTAGAGAGATCAACAAAGGTTGCCTAATATAGAAAGCGCAAACAGTATCTATTCTCTGTATCAGTTTTGGGATTGTGAACTGCAATAAAGTTGTGAGGAGGGACAACGAGCCCTTTCACAGTGGAGAGCAGACACATTGTTCTACCAAAGTCATACAGTCCTCCATCAGCACGCAGCAGCTGGAAGCACAGGGAACCTTGGACCCTGACACTAGCAAGGCTAAAAACCACTGACGTTCATTCACTCACTCAGTGATTATAAAAACACATTTTAGATGTAAATCAGCATGGTGGGTCTGGGTCACTTGCATTTAATACCAAAAACATTTCCTACCTGTCCATAAATTTTACCCGCCATCTCCTTTCCTGCCTGAAGTGTCTGGAAATTGGTATTCCAGATGCAGAGGAAGTCTGAAAATAACCAGACACGCTCACATAAGATATTGTTGCCACCTTTCACGCCATACATTTCATCCAAATTGATGAAATATTATGTCATATCTATTAATATTTACAGCCCTTGCTTGTTATCCTTAAAATTGTTTATGTTCTAACAATTTTAGTAAATTTTGGATTAAAAAAAAACAAAACACGATAAA
>KV751376.1:3142425-3155290 GCA_001698575.1 Mola mola | reverse complement strand
GAACCCGAGCAGCCTCACATGGGAGCCCTTCTGTGGCTCTTATAAGCGATCAATAACCTGTTTATATGGCGGGGGGCGGGGGGCGGCATGCTCTTATTCCCAGAGAAGTTAAAAACATTTACCTGTTTTTTTTTTGTTTTGTTTTTTTTTAAAGACTAAACGTCTTCAGGAAATCTATTTTTTTTTTCCTTCTTTGCAACTTTGGTGTTGCAATGAATAAATTAACACATCTCCTCAAGAGTTGTGTCAGCCTTGGCAGGACAGAAACTAACAGTTCTTGCTGTTCAAGTCGACTTTCCTTGTTTTTCTTTTCCCAAACGACCCCGTTCAAGTCTTTGGATGACTAATATGCTCCTTTTCCTCGCACGTCATTGCGCCATTAAAGCCTCCTCTCTATTGGCTGTTTGTGAGGAGGGTAGTGTTTAAAGCTAAAAAAAACTCCCCCATGGCTGCACAATGGTTAGATTCGGGGAAGATGTAGGCAAACCACTGCGATTTACTGGTTCCATCAGCCCATGTGGACCTGCTCTTCACTACAGAAGAAGGTTCAACACATGCAGCTGCATCACACCTGGGTAACTTGCAGAGGCAGACCCCTGTGTTGCCTACAATGTGTGCTGCAGTTCTTTATAGAGGGCCTAATGTGTTGTTATTATGCTGTTAAGGTAGGTGTGCAGCCTTGTTTACAGTCGTCTGCTCTTGCAGGCTGCTCCTTTGGGCCTTTAACCCTGACAGTTTAACAGCAGACCTGTGCCCCTCCTTAGCCAAGCACAACATGGCACTGAAAGGCAACAACTTGTTGCTTTGCTATACAAATTAACAGCCACACATTGTTTTATAGTTTCCTGTAATTATCTCAAGCAAATTATATTATTTGTAATTTTTTTCCTTTGTACGTGAACAAATATATTAAAAGCCTCCATTAAACTCTGCACTGTATGTATATTAGGAATGGTATTGATTTATCTGACAATCATTTTCATGCTTTCACCCAAAATACGTTGAATAAATTCCAAAAAAAGTTGTTGTCACAATCTCAGAGGCCTCAGTAATGTCCTCCTGTTGCCTCTTATGTCCGACCAGCAGCCTGTTTATTACAGGAGCTTGAAGAGCAGAGTTCAGGAAGAGCTTTGACAGGCAAGACACAACAATACAGAGACAATGGCACAGAAAAGGAGAAGCATTTAAAGCAATACAACCACACAAAGGAATTAAAGACAAATTACACATGGATACATATGTAATTGATAAATAAATATAACAAAAGAGAAGTAAAAGCAGTAAAGAGATCAATGATATGTAGTTAGAACGTTAAAAGATGAAATGATCAAAAAGCAATGAAGTCTAAATGAAATAAAAGAGCAGAAAAGCTTAGGGAAGTATTAAAAAGTAAACCTCCCTCAAAAGGAAGTCAATAAAAATATGTTAATAATTAATAGGTCAATAAATCCACTGACTGTGGCAGCTCAATGTATGTGTTTGAAGTTTGAACTTGCAAAAAAAAAAAAAAAATCCAGATTAATTGTGTGACATCAGGAGAACATATATAATATGGTCAAAAGTCGGTAGACATCCATATCCAAAATCTCGTGTGCAAATTTGCTGCTATTTTAGGTTTGGCTCCCCTGGAAACACTGGCTTGTAAAAAGTTAAAACTTGACTTGGTGAGGTGAGGACACGGTGGGTGATAAGGCCTCGCTGAAAGCACAGCGTTTTCCAACATACCACCGTCTGCTGTAGCTTTAGCATTTCCCTTTATTTGAACTAAGGGGGCCTTGCCCTTGTCATAAACAATGAGGATGTGTCCACATACTTTTGCGTCCGAAGCAGAGTCTATTCTGTGCTGTTGAATATTTGGTGTTTTAGCCGGTGAGGGTTCATTTTTTAGCTAAATCTAAAAAATGAAAAATGAAAGCTGTGGTGTACATCATGCGGAACTCTGTCCTTGGTATGAATGAGAGTGTGAATAACTATTAAACTCAGCCTTCTATGTTTTCACAGGGGGTTTGGAAAGCAAGGATTCCAGTGCCAAGGTAAAACACACAAGACTAACATGTGACTTCTTTGCTCTCTGTGCCTCTGTTATGTTAATATCATATGAATTATCGCCTTTAGGGTTTTCCTCTCTCGTTCGATGCTCTTTGAGAGCCACCAGCTCTGTTGCATTTGCAAAGCTGGCATGAGAAAATGACAGCAAGCGGCGTGATTGACTAATTTGTGCGTGAGCGTGTCTCTGGTTGCGTCTTCTGTTGTTTTGTTTTTTTGACAAGAAGCATCAAAAATTGTGAAGGACAACATGGCAGGATTACGAACAAACTGATCATTGTGGTCCTTCAAGGTCTATTTCCATCTCCCTCATGATTTGTTTTCTAATTTGCAAGCATGACATTATATTTTACCCACAGTCGGGGTTGAGTTATTGTGGTAAGTCATGACCACTGAAGAAAAATGGGTCTGATATGACATTGACTGCCGGTTGTTCACACCTGGCCTTTCCAGTACATCTCTACATGCATCCTTGGTCACTGCTGGTGACTGGATCTCACTTTCCTGCTCTTCAAATACTGACATACACATGTAGTAAACAACATGCTGGTACAAAGGAATTTTCAGAAATGCACGAAGAAGAAATCTGCATTTGTCACTTTTGTCCTCTTTAATAAGTTTGGTATAAATGTTGTTATCAACTGCGAAAGGCTGGCAGGTAAGACGCAGTTTTAGACACAGAATAGCCGAAAGCAATGCCACCGGGATTATCATTACAATGGGCTGAATGGATGCAATTTTTTGTGCGCGTGGGCGGCCCCTTGTTGTGGGCCGGGACAACTTTGTCTAGACACTGAGGAGACAATGTGGTCACATGTAACCACCTCCAAATGTGGCCTGAGTGATCACCAGTGACGCACTTTAATGCCAGCCTCTATGCTGTCATTATCTTAGATTTGAGCAAGTGTTTAGCAGTACAGAACCAGGGAAAGTGCTCATTATAAAGTTTACCAAAAAGAGACTAATGGAAGTGTAATGGAATTATGTGTGTAAAGTGAAAAAAAAAGAGGGACGGCGGGTAAGTTAAAGATAGAGGGATGGAAGGGGAAGAATATGGACTGATGTGGTTAGCCATGCAATCCCCCAGATTCCAAATTTCACAGAAGGTGGATCAACCTGCCACTTTTTTTTTTTTTTTAATCTTGAGCATGCTTCTACTCTGAGGAATTTGTCATCTAATGTGGTAACATTTCAGCTCGCCAAGTGTTGAGCGCCTAGGTAGCAACACAAATGACGTTAAACAGATGTTTCACTGATATCTGGGCATCATTTTAGTTTGTTCCTATGCTCAATCCCCGAAATGGCTCTTTCAAGAGGAATCTGCAACCCCAAAGTGACACACTGATGAAGTACATGAGTATATAAAACAGATATAAAACATTATGCTAATACAATATGCTACAAGACTAAAATCTATGTTGAGCGGATGACTGGATTGGAGAGCTTGTTGATGGATTTCTTCTCACTGAGTTGGACAGTCTTTCTTTTCCAGAGTCTTAAAGAAAAACACTTCACCATACAAGGTGTTTGATCTCAATGATTCAGAAGCACTCCCCTCGAGGCCATCAGTGAAAGTGTTGTATACAGAGATCTTCACCGAACCATTAGTCATCATACCCACACATTTAAAGGGCTAATAGTTTCTTGTCTCTGGGAAACATCCACATACAGGAACAGTCCCAGGTCTACATGTTAATTCATCTCTTCCCAGCGTGCATGTACTCTTGTACCACTCATTTCCTTCCTGCCTCCTCACAGCTTACTGATATAGATGTAGATAAACTGATGAGAAGGACAAGGAAATGATACATGAAACAACTGGATTTAATGCAATGCTCAAGCTCCTTCCAGCTTAAAGCCCGGATCTGTCCGGCATATGGAGATGAAGGTGATTGGTTACGCTGCAGCTATTCAGGGACAGAAAGTTCCCCCATTTTACAATATCTATTTCGCTATCAGTTATTAACCTTAAGTTTCTATGAACTGAGAGTCAAGTCCTCCAGCAGGCACGAAAAGCCTCTTAAGTGACTACTTGAAAAAGGCGTCAAAGTGATAAACTGGAGAGTGGCATTTCTGTAACATAGTGACATTTAATTTTCAGTCCTGCGAATGCCCCTTTATTCGGACAAGGGCAGGCTGAACAGTTTTTCATCACAAGAAGTTCACAGCATCTTGAGCTTGAAATGTTTGAAATGAAATGTGTTTTCTGGTTTTTATTTCATGAAATTGTGTGCCATGTAAGCGCATTTAATATGGTTGTTTTTTTGAACATATACATTTTTGCTAGCTGGGATGTCCAATTTCAAAGTGTCAGTAATGAAGGACTTGAAGCTGTGTGTTACGTGGCACTTTTCTAGTCTACCAACTTCACACTTCACTTACTCATACGCTGATGGCAGAGGCAGCGATGCAAGGTGCCGACCTGCATGTCAGGAACAATATGGTGCTATAAATTTTCAGCCATTCACTCATAAGCTCACACACCAATGGAACAGTCTTCGGGAGCACTTTGGGGCTATTTTGACATTTTGACACCACTTGCAGTCAGAGTCGGGCATCCAGTCCTAGGTCTTTTGTTTTTACTGTGACCTGCTATACCTTCTGAGCTACAAGTGCACTACAACTCTAACCAACTTTAAGCAGCCTTTTGATTATTGATAATTGAAGTAATTATATAAAAAAGAAAATTTGATTAGTTTGAGATATTGTGTTTGCCTTTCTAAAACAGTAATTTAATGTCTTTTTTATATTTCATAGTATTCATAATTAATAAATCAATCCACCAAATGATTTTCAGACTAGTCAGTGATAGGGCTCGGTATCGTTTAAAAAAAAAGGATACCAATAGAGTTATTTATTTAGTATCTTTCCTTTTGCACTCTGAACTGCCAAGTCTGTCAAATACAAGGTGCTTGACTTCACTTGCACTGGAGAGCCAATCACACGTTATCTTTAATCAAGGGAGTCTTGTGGTAATCGTCTCCAAGTAAACCGTACAAGTAGTCGTTTTCTTGAGCTGATTACAAATTAAATCAAATACAGGAATCAATTGGACATGAGCGGTTTTGATACCACTTGTTACTGGGTTATTTCAGTCAATAACGTATTGTGTACAGACCCTAATTGATAATGAAAATAATTAGAGGGCTACTAATGATGCTGCATATCACAGCACAGAATGTAGTGCTGATGTTGCACTACACTGCAATATGTGAACATTTTCCATTTTCCAACACAGAAGACTGTGTTAGACTGTTGAAGTTAAAACTGATTTGGCCACAGATGGAGGAAAATGAAACTGCTGTCAGCCTGACTGTTGCACTGAAATGTTAGAGCAAATTTGAGGAGAGTTTATGTTGTGGAAACAAACAAAGTCTGCCGGAAACACATTTCTAGATGCTATCTGCATAGGTGTACGATCACGCTGTTGTCAACTGGCTACTTTTCCTGTGGAGTCTCATTTCAAGGCTCTGGCCGACTGCCGGCGAGCAGCAGAGTGTCTCTAATCACCATTTAGTGGTTATTGTGATATAGCCAAGCGATTTGTATGTGTATCACTCAGCAGATTTAACATTTAAATCTCAAGAAACCGAGGTTTCCCTTAAGCTCTGATTTCCTGGCTGTTGGGCCACTGAACAGCCCTCCTGAAGTGTTTGGCGGTCAAGTGCCTTCTTCAAGGGCACCACTGGTTGACATTTACTGGAGTATAGTATTTCTCTCACAAATTACCGTCATGAAATCTGAAACCATAAGCATAGAGCATACAGTCCCAGAGTACTGATCCTATTTCAGATTTCATTAAAAACAAGCAATTCTGATAATGCTCCTGTAGTCTCCCCTGACAGCTATGAAGCAGGACATAAATGCTCAAACTCAAAATGATGTTGTTGTGGATGAAAACAAACTCATAAATCATTACTTTCAACCATGTAAACATGTTCTTTTAACAATGACCAGTAATTCAAGGTGAAAGGAATAAAAGAAGAGAAGAAATAACAAAGGCATCACAAAAATGTTCCTTACTATTCTAGGAGAAAAGGTTATTCCATTGCAGTCAAAGTTGAAGTTGAAGTCTCTATTTCTGTTTTGTACTCTGCCTCAAACACAGATCATTTCTGAAGTGTTGATGCAGTCGATAGACTTGTGCTGGCTCAGTGGTTTGCTGAGAGGTTCATCGGTGAATTGGACATTTTATTGACAAAATAAAGACAACTGTATTCCACTCATGCTATCCCTGATACACATTAAAGGGAGAGTACTGATTTTTACTGTTGTGTCTCTCAAGAGAGTAGACTACTGAAAATACTGAAATACAAGTGAGGACATGCACAGATCAAGGTTGGTTGATCCATATATGGGCCCTGTCTTTCACTACCAGCCTGGTGCATTTGGACAAAAGGTGGACTGATTAATCAGTTTGACAGATGGATCAGCACTGATGGGATGTTTAACAAGCCAGTGCTATTGGTGGAATTGGCTCAGATAGTGCCAGATAATTTAGATATCTTTGATTGGTCAACTTGTCAATTGATTGTTTTGATCAGGTTGATATTTACTTATTTATTACTTATAGTTGGCTCTTTAGTTCCAGATTTACTTTATTTCTTATGTATTTATGGCTTTGACATTGAGATTGACAGTTACACATCTTCTCAAAAGAATGAAAATTGTTCATTCCGAACGGTTCTGAGTGTGTGGAGTGATATTGGACAAATATTCGGCTATCAGCTTTTTCCTGCTACAAGCCATCAAAATCTTGGTGTTGGACCTCTACTTATTTTTGTTTGTGATTCACTAACAGCAGTCCAAAAATAGCCAAACCGTACAGAGTAAAAATATTTTCATTTACCATATTCAAATGTGCAATGGCTCTGTTTACCTTGTGTTGTTCAGTGTTTGAATAGTACTTAAAATATCCTTGTGCACATCCGCCGCAGTTTCATCGCATTAATACCTGTTGACAGCCCATGGAAAGGTAAACTGTGACTATTGCCTGTCCACAAGGTTCAAGGTGTGCACCAGCACCTTCTAATAGCACCATTGTTTCATGTCTCCCTTTACAATTTTCTGAAACCGCAGTTGCTCAGCCCAGCTGATGTTTTCTTTTGAGCTCAACATCTGAACTTGCATTTGAAGACTTACCATAATGCTCGAGATTCAGCACTGTGGGCCCTTGAAGGACAAGGCAAATCAAATGCATTTATCTATTGGCCTGGATTAATTTTATAATGCCCAGTTCCTACAGCTGGTCTAACACGGTCATGAGAATAATGTACAAATAATGTACAAATAGACATTAAGACCAAACCAGGTGGTGCCACAGCTGCATTTCCGTTTTGTGGAAATTGTTTTGTGGGATAAGAGATGGTGATACATTGGTTTATTTTTCCAGCAGGTTGAAATATGTATTTTTAGTGTTTAAAACCTCAGTAATGAAACTATGAAGTCGTATCCAGTGTGACTGAAGTGCCCCTTCAGTTTCTGGGCATGGGCATGGGCATACATATTAATACATTCAAAAGGTTTTTTTCCTGCAGTTTTTCCTGACTGTTTGTTTATTTACCTGCATAAACATGGTGAAGTGATGCAAACTAAAAAAAAAAGACCACTGCTTGGCCACCTTTTTCCATTTCATTGACAATTTCAGCCATGAAAGCCTCAAATGTAGTTTTCATTCCATCGTCAAGCCCCGTGAGAAGAAACATGTGAAACCCCAGTCCACTGTGGTCCTGAGAGTCTTGTAAGCCTCAGCAGGGGTTGTGAAACCGCAAACCAATCCTGCTACATCTGTTGCTTTATCTCTGCTGCTACGTTGCTGTGCTTTCGTCTGTGCCATCCTCTCTGGTCTTTTTAACGCGGCATTACACTGACAACAAAGAGACGGGTTCTTTGCTAACTGCTTTGATGCAGCTGTATTTTCTTTCTTTCTTTTCTTTCTTGTTGCGCCTTATTACTTATTTGCTTGTTTCTGTGTTGTTTCAGTCTGCTGCGATCTCTGCCTTCTGTGTTTACCTGAATTTGCTCCTATATGGCTACTGTCTCTTTCCACACACACACACACACACACACACACACACACACGCACACACACACTGCCATATCCAATCGCTACTGCCCATATAGTTAACATTGCATGCCCATGTTCTGGGATTATGATATTCCAAGTTTTTACCCCTGTACACGGCTTTGTACTTTTTTGACTCAGAGTTAGATGGGCTTCAAAATACAAGGTTTCTAAACCTTTTGAATTGAGCAGAGCAGAGAAGAGGCACCCTGCAACCGTGCATGCATATGTGTGTGTTTACGAGACAGAAAGGATGAGGGCAGAGTTCAGCACACGCTATATATACCCCTGAACCCCTGTAGACATGCTGCTTTACATAGAGTTGGTTCTGTTTGTAGGAGACACTTGCTCTGTCTCTAGACAGCCACTCCGTGATTACATAACGGCTTTGTCCAGGGACAGATCTGTTAGTCAAGTCCTGCAGATGTCAAGTTACCACTTGACTACATAAATGTCACATCCATACTCAGAATACTTTATTTATCCCCGAGGGAAATTGTTAAAATGTGGAGTTGAAAACTCAATTGAAAACTCATTGAAAACTCAATGTGGAGTTTGTTATTTGGAAAAAACTGACATTCCAGAATTTTTCTTATTGTTATATTGTGAAATGAAAATAATAAAGGGTTTTTTTTTCCTGCATGACTTCAATGCCACTATTTGGAGTTAATTTGTATAGCTTTTTTTTCAGTTTGACATTTTAGTGCGTTGCAAATTACGACAACAAATAGAGCACATTTAGTTTACAATTTATGTATTAAATTAAGCGAGCAAGGCAATGTCACTTTTTCGTCTATCTTTATACATGATAAACTCATTGGACATCCAGATATTATTAAAGAAACGAGCGAAGCTAAAGTTCCACTGGCTACTCAGTTGGACATTACAAGCAGTAGTGGAAACACTGCTCGCTGCTTGACATTGCACATCCTGTGTACATATTGTGCGTGTTGACATTGCCTTGATGATGAAACAATATACTGTGCAGCCCTATACTGCGGAAGGCTTTTCAATCGTCAGCTTTTTTCTCTTCTCTCAAAAGAATCAAATGTACACCAAAAAGTCTGATGATGGACTAATATATAGTATAAGTAAGCGTGTTGTCTAGTGAAGAAAGCTGTTTAAAGCTGTTTCAGTCTCAGTCTAAGTGGCATTTATTTAATTAAAAAAAAAGCAAAAAAAAATAAAAATAAATGTGAGTGGATACAGCAGCTATTCTAATTATTGTCTCCATTCACATTTTACTCTTTAATGCGTATTAAAGTCCAGTAGAAACTGCAGTCATGGTGAGTAATACTTTTAGGTCATAAATCAGGAACATGACCTGTGCAATGCTCTCTGCTGCCTGCTTGCAGAGATGTGGCCATCTGACTGAGACCATAATAACTAATGCTGCTCCAGCAAATCCCCAGCAGTAAAACCTCTTAGCCCTAAAGACTCACAGCTGCAAAAGATGTCACCACTGTGGATTCACGTTCACTAGCAGACAAAACAATTTTTTTTTGTTCTTTATTTTGATAAGTCCATGCTGCCATCTGATCCACAAGTGCAACAAACGGTCAACATCACTTTAAAACATAACATTAATGGGACATGGAGCTACAGCAGCGCTAGCTTTATACTAATATGTAAAGCTGAAGAGTAGGAGCTGCAGAAAACAAAATGAACTTAAGAACAAAAGAGCTTTGAGAGACAGAATAAAAAAAGTACAATAAAAATCATCATAAGGTGGCTTATATGTCTCTCTGTAAGCCTCCAGCACAGCTTCAGCCTGCCTTAATTTTGTGGAATGCTACTGTTGGATGCAACACAAAAACAGCAAGTACTGTGTAAAACTAGACAGGTTCAAGTTTTTCAAGTTAGTTATCTCGAGTTGAGTTGATACATTCCTTAAATTTGTGCACATTTGATCTGCAAAGGATGTTGCGCTCTTCGCAGAAGTCTTCCTGAACTGGATACGTGTCAACAGGAACAAAACATCATTTCAGTTTTTGTTCAGTGGGCAATGGGATAGGCTCTTGCCCAACCCCCACACCCCATAACCCTGCATAGTATAAGAAAATGGATGGATGGAAGATATATAGTAGATTTGGGAATGCTGGGTGTTTTACATTGGCTGTCAAATGTAATGCCTTCTAGCAGCAGTACTTTGAACCAGTAGAACCAGATGGGTTTTGTTTCACAGACATGTCTAACATTTCACTTTGATTTTTGTTAAAACAGCTTATGGACAGTGGGGACATGTTCTTACCAATGTTTTGGGGGGCCCAAATTAACCCTGTCAATATTTAGCAAATAGGTTGACATTATCTTTGGAATTTGGTCACAATCTGTCCCCCTAGACAATTCAACTCCATCACATTCAGCACCGTTGTTATTGAAGAAGCAGAGCTGAGAGAGTTTTTATGTGCATATACCCAAGTTTCTATCAATTCTAATAAATGTAGTAGACAGCACTATGCCATTGCCACATTCTTATGTCAGTGCACTGCTTAATAAATACATTCTTTGATGTTAAAACAGTGGTCTCATGACTTGTGTCCATAAAGGGATTTATTCACAATCCCGATTTATCCAGAAGGGCCTGGGGTTCACTCCAATTGCCCTCCTGTTATCCCATTAACCTACAGTAAGATTGGCTATCTGCCCAGTAGGAGGTTGTACCGTGTACTTCAACCAAACTGTTAGAAGAGTATTTTTGTATCTATGTACTTTTTTTTTGTCGTATCTGGAGGTACATTTTGTTTTCAAGCACATAGAGAATGCTTTATACAGATCCCACTATGCTACGTTATGACTATTTAAGTATGAAAGCTTGTAATTGGCTTTATTGCAAGTTCCTCTGGATAAAAGCAGCAACTAAATGAATATAACATATCGTGAAGAACATAAATGAATAATAATAAAGATCCTGTAATTTAAAGCCAGTGCCCCATGGTCAAAAACCACTGGACAGTCCAGAGCTGCCAGCTCTTTTCTGCTGGAGAAAAACATAAATATTTATAGTATTTTTAAAAATAAGTCACTTTATTTATGCAGCGCCTTTCAATATAAACCAAATAAACAGAATATATATAAAAAACAAAAAATTATAAAAGTAAGTATAATATCTTAGCACTATAATAAAACAAAACAGTTACAAATATATACATGAAATCTCATAAAACATAAGTTAAATCATAGAAAACATTGCTTTAAAAAAAGATATGGCTTTTAAATATGAATGTAAAAGATAATATGATGATTTTTGATTGCTTCAGACAGTTCATTCCAAAGGCTATAGGTCTTAATCGCAGAGACTCAGTCAACTTAGTGTATAAATCCGGACCCAAGATGGTGTGTCTCCAGGGCACAGAAGAATAGATCAGTTTGGATAGATAGTTGAGTTCTGACCAGAAGCAGCACACTCAAAGTAAAATGAATGTGCTTATGGGCAATCCTGAAAGCCTGAAAAGTCTCTCTCTTCCTGTTTCTTGCCAATCAATTCAGACTAACTGCATTAAGACTAGACTAATCCATCATGGTGGTCTGCATTATTTATCACCCTATTCCCACCATGCATTTGGAAGAAATACTGTGTTGAGTTCAAAATGTGCTTTAATGTGTTTGGAGCTGGTGCTGTTTGCACAGAAAAATGCTACTGTTTGCTATGTATCTTTATATAGCAAACAGAAACATAGATATATCTTTATATATCTTATATACATTTTGCTATATATGTCAACCTACTGGAACTGTATTGGAATATAAAATTCCACTCCTTAGATAATGAGAGTTCCCCATGAATATTACTGTTAAATTTATGTGAATTAGCACAGATGTTCATTCAAATATGTCAATATTTACCTCTGCGAAGGAGATAATATTGACTGTTAACAGCATACCATCCACAATTTTGGAAGAATCATCGTGATTTTTTTCTGTGAGTTCATATTGGCAGTGGTTTTACCTGATTAAATTATGTAATTTATTCATCAAAGGTGGAGGTCAGGAAAACTCCCCAATATTCCCTGTTGTTTAAATATCTTTGTGATGTTTGTTGGTCCCTTGCTGTGTTATTACAGTATCTTCTGGGCTTCCACATAGGGTTGGGTGGTACACCAGGGTGATAGGGTTAAACCGACATTGTACCAACATAACACCTTTATCTCTGTAAACAATCAACAGCCCGATTATAAAAATAAAGCATTTTATTTTCTTCAAAGGTTTAGCTGTGGTCTGAATTCTTGTCCTTAAACAGTACATATTCCAGCAAATTAAAATTAAAATATTCCTCTATCAGCCACTGCCTGCAGGTACGGTGCAAGGTAAAATGGGAGTCAGCCAACTGATCAATTTAAGTGTAGTGAGGTTGTGCCCAATGTAGACACATAAGCTGCTAATCATTAAAGAGGCAATTGGCTAAGCATATGAAAAAAATTTGGGGCTGGGAGCTTTTTAAAAACGATAGGCGGGATGTCGAAAGCAGACGGGACCACTGAGGCAGCCACAGGAGAGGAAACTCTCATTTCAAAAACAAGGGGCACCTCCATTATTTGGAACTGGTTTGGGTTTAAATCATCTGACACGGAGCAAACTACGGTATTATGCAGGCAATGTCGCTGTGTCATAATAGCAAGAGGCAGAAACATTAGCAACCTGATCACTTATAAAAAAGAACCATGCCTGTGAATATGAAGAGGCGACCTGCACCCAGGTCAAAATCAGCAGGGGGGACAACCAGCGCCAGTGCGCCACGGCCTAAAAACACACAGG
>KV751376.1:3110275-3142223 GCA_001698575.1 Mola mola | reverse complement strand
TGGAAGTGTATGGCTGTACATGGAACTTTGGGACAGACTACTCTTCTAACATGAAAAAAATCTAATACTGTGATATAATACAGTCACCTTCCAAAAGGTGAAATATCCTGTGATGAGGTGATCAGAATGTGAACTGTTTCCACTAAAGCGTTTTCAGGGTTTTGTTGTGGGTAACCTTACATAACCTTATAATGACAGTACCTAGATCTGTTTAGCAGATACAGTGCAGATGATACTTGTATACAGGTGGAGTTGTCATCGGTAGGCTTGGGTATCGAGACCCGGTTCCAAGATTCGTGAATAAATGTTTCAGGCGACACAAGTCTGGGTAAGGATAAAGCGGTAAGCTGTCATGACCATAGATGATCAAAAGTTTGGCTTCCTTTTGTTAAAAAATTCAAGTTGGACTCATCACAGTGCAACACCTGTTACAAATGTATTTCGTGCCAGGGAGGGTGCTCTACAAACGTGGCAAAACACCTTTGCCTGGTGCAAGGTATAACAATCAATGTGTACACTATGTTTGACGTGTTGCATTGCACTGCCTGCTCTCATCCTCTGTCGTGCTCCTGGTTCAGCCAACAGCCCCCTTGTCGCATTTAAGCTTTCGACTAGAATGTTAGCGATGGATGAACCAACATTCAGAATGATGATATTCTCCTGGTATACTCTGTCCGAATGTGAGCGATGAGTTCAGACAGAAAAAGCGTTTTCCTGCACTGGAGATGTGCCTCAGGAAGAATCCCACAGCAGACTCCAACTTGATCTGGAGAAGCTGGAGCTTCGTTAATTGACATCTTACCTTCTTAAATAACTTTTAAAACAGTGCTGGATGGCTGACTAGCCACTAACTGTTGCTGCTTCCTCACTCTGTCTCGCTCACTTCGTTTCACCACACGCGTCATTTCTGTAGTTGGAGGAGCCGTGCTCTATTATTGTATTAATGAACAAAGAATATTAGGAATGAAACATAAAATTTAATAACAGCAAACAAATTATGCTGTATCTGTAAATTTCTGTCCTTAAACTGTATTAAAGTAGTTGTGAATATGAATATGTTTAGATATGAGTCAACCTGTTGAAAGGTCTCTAAAAGAAGTTATTTCTTTTCCTGTGAAATAAGCACATGACCCTCAAAGAATCAGTATCAAGAATTGTCTAAAACGAACCAAAAAGCGGAATCGGAATCAGAGTTGGAATCGCTAAAATTTACACGATACCCAGCCCTAGGCATGGGGGAATCAGAGGTACAGAACAGTTCTGTTTGTACCATCTATAGCTTCTGGTAAGGGATATGCAAAAAACCCCTAACCAAACAAAACAAAAAACATTGCTTTAAATGTGTATTGAACTAAACTGATCTGGATGGCTTGATGGAGGGAAAGGCATCCTCTGTCACCTACATAGATGTGGGGAGATAATAGAAGCCTGTTGAGTTCCTGATGGCATGCTGACATGATGTTGTACTAATCAGTTTCACAGTTTGATAAAGGGATTTGTGTGCAGCAAAGGGACTGACTGTGCACTTCCTGGTGGGATGATGTCCTCATTCGTGCTGCCATGCTGATGTCATATGGAATTTGAATGGTCAGATTTTTCTGTCTACATCTCGCGGTGGATGCAGCTACGACAAAGTGTGTTACAGGGCTTTGGACTGCCACATTTTGACAAACAAGTTTGAGCTCCTGGATTTGGGACCCAGCATGTTGGCTCAGACACTGGATTTGACCTTACTGCTCTTACTGCTCGCCATATGCAACATAAATTGTTCAGAAATTGTTCTATGGCATTATGTTATGTCTATGTTTTCCCCAAAGTACAGTACAGATGGTTTAAGTTGTTTAAATGTTTTTTTTTATTTCTGAACCTTGATACAAGGTTATATTAAGGTAACAAAATCCTTAGAGCTTCAACTTAATGCAACTGTTCATCCTTGTGTATATGAATGTTGAAGTACAATTTTCAGTTTTAATCGTTATCGTGCATGTATAGAGTTAACAACTATTCTTAACATATATGCATACATAAAATAGCTTTCTAGAAAGCAATGGTTACATCAGTGATAATAAAGAGGCAAAAGACAAAGATAAAGAATGAAAAATGTAATTCTCTTAACATTAGTCCATTACCTTGCGCAAACAAAACCAGATACATGCACGTAATAAAAGCGAAGACAGCAGTATCCACAGCACTTCTCCTAGGTGTATATAAAAGCAGATGAGTGAGCGCCAAACTGATAGGGTACTGTGGCGCTCTTTGATTTGGCTGTGCCAAGATTTTAACCAGAGAGTTGAATATTCACTGTTAATTTTTACTGACACTTGAAAGCCCCAAAACATGGTATTATGAGTAGCCTTTGTTCTGTGTGAATTCTCAACAATACTACAATGTTGATGATTGAAATAGTTTCATGAAGATGTTGTGCCTGTTTGCTTGTCGATCATTTTGTGTTGTACAGTATGTTATATATTTTAAGTTTTATACAGTAATAAAGCAGCAAACCAGAAGGAATGAAAGTGTGTGCATGTATTGATGTATGTGAAAGAGATTTGTAGGTGCAGTGTGTCCATGTAGGTTTGTGTGGGGAGTCTACCAGCAGCATTTGGCAGCTCGCTCATAGTGGACACTGGTTGAAAGCTTGCAGATGCAGCATGGTTAGAGCCTCTGTACACAGAGATTCCCCCCTTTGGCGGTTATAGCTGATATTTATTGTGCTGCGGCACTTTAACCGGGCTTGAATTCGAATTTGTCCCCACCAGTGAATTTATGATGGGAAATTACTTCCCTTCTTTGTATTCCAGCACAGTGATGCAATGATGGTAATAGATAACCATAAAACAGTGACACTGCTTATTATCGGTAAATAATGAGTGTGTCCCAGGACTAATACAGAATTGGTTTACTTCTCAGCTCTATTTTCAAACAGTCTTCGGCAGTCATACATGGAGAGATTCAATGTAGAGGCTACTGAGATACTATTTTCGCACTGACAGCAGCCTGTAATGTGCAGTATGATGAAACTCAGCCACAAAGCATGTTACAATACCAGCCCAGTGCAGTTACTTGCATTTTGTTGCCCAGACAATCTTCCTTTCTTGCTGCAACCATTGACATCAAAATGTTGCTTCCTCTGCCTTAACATTAAGGCGGCTTAGATATGCTTTTGTCCCAATTTGGTTACATCACAATACTTGGTTCCCAATTCAATTGTATTGACTATTGCAATTTATTTTGTGCTGTCAGAGTGAAATAAATAAAATAAAGTGCAAAGGCAAAATTAATAGATGCTTCAGATTAAATTTAACTGACTTACTGCAGATTCTATTAGTAAAACTAAACTCACAATTGAAAGGATATAAACATATGTACCTTTTGAAGTAAACTGGCAGCTGCTACTTTTAGCTGTCTTTGCTCATTTTTTCACACCCTTACTCAACATACGGTCTAACATTCTGGTCAAGTTGTTTGCGTGATTTAGAAAATGTGGAAATTCAATTAAATTTGAGCGTAACTGATATGAAACAAGTTTCAGCTCACATTATCCCTGCATGATATGCCGTCCTCTTTCAGAATGCTCCGATTTTTTTATTATTTAGGTTAGTTTGCCCTATTAAAATAACCTCTGCAGAAGTCATCATAAAATAATATTAATAATATTCTGCTTGTATAATTAAAGCCATTTGTATGCTTTGTTAAATCTTCTTTAAGATGGTTGATGATAATATTTTGAGGGGTATAAATAGTATCATAGACATAATAGCTTAATAGGAGCTTAATGGTAGCTTTTACTTGAATAAAACACTCATCCAAACCTTTTCTTTTTTTATGAATGGAACCACTTGTTCTGTCATTTGCTTTTACTTACTGGGATTAACTTTTGGGATGGATGTAAGCAGCAGGGAACATCCCCCCCCCCCATTCTGATTTGATGCTGAAACACTGACTAATCACAAATCCATTTACTGTCTGCAGGCAAAGCAGGAGTCTGAGCGGGCTGCAATGTACCTAAGCTGGAGTGTGTGTCCTACCCTTTCACAGAGCCCTCATGGTGACCTCTGCAGTTAAAAAAGAACCTCAGTTTTATTGCGTGCCTTGCATCGGTTACTGGTGATCTTCAGAGATCCCTGCAGGTCAACACAACGAGTAACTCTATGTACCGATCATTGCTGGTCTTCTTTATTGCAGTTGATATTTGGCTACCAATTTAGCTTTAATTAATAGCGAACAAACTGGTGCTCGCATTTGTTCTCCTGTTGCAGTAAAATTATGCTTTGCTGCTCTAGGCCTTTTTTTGAAAGTTGATCTTGGCAGCTGCAGAGGCTTGTATCAGTTTTTCATCTGCAGACTCAGGTCTGAAGACCTGCTGAAATGTTAATTTGTTTTAGTTGCTTCACTGAGCTGCTTAAAAAAAACTTTGTAATCGACAGTCTCAAAAGCCATTAGCAATAATGACAACTGATAGGGAAGAAGCAGATTAAATCAATTAGTTACCCCAGGAAAAGATCCTCTTTTGCCACATCCTAGGGGATTTTGTGAATATGAAACCTAATGAGGAAAATGGTAATTACTTGACACCCAAAATTCCTCTCGATTTTCCTCATTATAGACCCCCACCCACCATCACCTCCACCCCTCCTTTAAGACACCATATGAGAAGTGGCAGGTCACTACCATTACTGGCTCTGTAGTCCCAGATTCCAAAGCATATTGACTAATCCTGATGATGATGATTATGATGACGATATGTTTCATTGGGCTTTATCGTCTCTATGACCACCAGTAGTTACGGTCGTATTTATGTCGCTAAGCCTATGTGATAAAATGTACGGGTTGTGGTCCATTCTGCTGTATTAGTTTGCAACAGTTTACACAAACAACCACAAGCATGTACTTACTGACACACTTGAACTAAGGCAGACACATCTCTGTTTTGAAAATGTCACCCAACCAGGCCTGTATGTCAACATCTGCACCCTGAAAGTGGTTTTTGAGGCAACATAATCCATACACACAGCATATGGCCTTGCGTGTTATTGTTGATGTATTATATCACTTAGTCTTATGAATTCTACTTAGTTTCATTTCTGCAATCCATGTTGTCTTTTTTTTCTATATTATTGTATTCTATTACATTCTGTATAATTTTAGCAGACACAGACACGGTTAATGAAATGTGGGTGGATATCCTGGACTAAGAAATTGGAACCAACGCCAAAACACATATTACGACTCAATATTATTTAATTGCCGGATCCAAAGTGTCGGGCTGCTCACAGAGAAGCCACTCAATTATGTGGAAATCCACATGGAACGCAGTGCACTATATAGACTATATTACTATTGTGTATTGTGTTATTTGTGTTTCTGTTTATTAACTGTGTGTGACATTCATGCTGAGGTTTTCTTTGCAGAACTTTTATATTAGACTGCATTAGTGTAAGCTGGGTGTATCTTATCAGCTAGCGACTTGGCGCATTCTTGCCTTGTACTGGAAGCATTAATTCATTTTTAACAGGGTGAAATTGCTAGGAAATCATGCTGTGAGTCACACCCTGAAAACAGCATTCAGTGTAGAGTGGACAAACAAACTTTCCCGTCTGTATATGAAAGACTTCAAATTAGCTGTCCATGTTGTATTTAAGTCACATATTTTCCTACAGATGTTCAGTGAAATCAGTATTTTTAGAACAGAAAGTAAATATTTGTCAGAGGAAGAAGGATCTGCTCCTCTCTTTGTATCGTTCTTTGTTTCACTCTCTTTGTTTCAACTGCGTAGTGATGTTGGGTTGGTTTGACACCAAACATAGCAGAGGTTTTCAGGGTGTCAGTGGTGGAGCATTTGAGCTCAAAAGTATTTCAGATCACACCTATAATTTAATGTACTGTATACTGGATTTTGATTACTAACAAGTCAAATCACAGGGTGGACACGGTAGCTTACTGCATAAACGATGATTCACATTATTTTGTACTAATTGTAAATGTAGCAGCGTTGTTTGTAATGTTCACTGTGGCAGCATGTTGTTTTTGGTGCCGATGAAGACAACGTTACCTTCTAGTATTTCAGCTCTAAGGGCAGTTTGCTACTGGATGGCAAGTGTGTTTTCTCTTTTGTGTAATACCGCTTAAGCATTTCATTTAAAACTAATAGACTTTCTCCATCCGTATGTTTGCTTCAGTGTCTTTCTGCTAATGCAGGACGTGTAAAACTTTGTCCTCAGAGGTAACATAAGCAGAGACAGCTTAACAGAGCTCCTGCTAATGCTTCTGGCCGACTGAACAATTGAATTTCGCTGGCCCTTAACCACTGTCATTATGTTTGTTTGTGTGTCCTTACAGACATTGGTGATGTTGTAGCTGTGAATTGTAAGATTGTAAGATGTACCTTTATTGATCCCCCTTGGGGGAAATTCAGGACTAATACATTGTTTCTGTGTCTTAGTCTCAGATGGTATTGAATGTGTTATCCCATTATATTAAATATTTAAAAAGTGTCTGCATTGTGCATATTTAATTTTGTAACCATTTGGGACAACATCCAGCATTTTTCCAATGTCATCAGCTTTTTACTAATGCATAGGAAACAAATACACAATACAGCAGTAGTAGCTCTGTAAACAGTATGCCGGTTATCTTTATCAAACAATGATGTACAGTAGTTAAGGGCTTAATATGTAACAGCTGGTTGTTGATTCCCATTCCCAGGTCATCAAATACCAATGTGATTTTCATCTTTGCTGGTAGCAGTCCAGAGCAACTAACTCAAAGTTTCAGTATGTGTTGACCCATGAATAAGACAAAACATCCTACAAATTGCCACTGTAAAGCAAAGTATACCATATTTATGCATCAAACACACAATAAGGTTACATTTCTTAATGCATTTCAGTGAGTTGTTTTCATATTCAAGTGTTTATGACGTATGGGCAGTACAGTTTTGTGTCCAGTTAACTTAAAATCTGGGGAGTTTATCATTGCTGCTGGACACTCAAGAAGTATTAACATTTTAGCCTGAACAAATTATTTAGGTGGTATTAGATCATCATAGGGAATTCATAAGGAATTGCAAAAACTCACATTTTTGACGCAGTATTCAGCTTATTTTCTCATGTAAATAGTTATGAAGACATTGCTAAATCCCTATGTAATTAATTTAATGTAAATGAACGTTTTCGACACTGTGGAAAAGCCCCTATCGCTTTAGCTTCTCTTCATGTAATGCTGAACGTACTGTATTATTAGGCTGCTATACCCTGTACTAATAGCTGACCATTATTGTAAAAAATGGAACAAAATCATCAAAAGCAAATCAAATAGTAAGACGTAGTGAGTCAGTCTGCTTTCTATAGTTTTACAGCAGTAGATAAACTCTAAGAAAGACAGTTACAATGACAATTATTATCAAATGTAACTTTATTGATCCCCAAAACATACAGTATTTACAATATATCAACATATGAAAGTATAGTGCAGTTACTTATTATTATTATTATTAGTAGTAGTAGTATTATTGGTAGTTTTATTCACTACTATCTATTTTCTTCATCATTCGCTATATTATTTTGATTATTACTGTAGATACTAAAATATCCATATATTTCAATATATATCCATACTACAAATCACTGAATATACAGGTTACTAATAATAATATGCTATTGCTGTTCTTCCTCTACAGTTGTTAACCAAGGAAAATAATCCAATTCGATGCTTGATAAACAAGGCTCTAATTCCTCATGACAGGGAATTATTCTCCCCCACAGAGGACATTCAGTTAATATCCGCCAGATATTGATATACTCCTCCCTCTGGAGCCTCCAGCAGTGATTATAACCAAACTCTCTACTATTGTACTTCATGTACATCATAAACTCTTGAATATAGAAATATATAAACAAATTGGCTCACAGGCTGGTATGATCAGTCCAAATGGTGATGGTGTTGAAGTATGAGCACCCAATGTAGCTATTATCTATGTTTCTATATCTATGAAAAAGTCAGTAATAGCAAATAAAAGTAGGCTGATAGAGAAGCAGTTTGTCAGTCGTACTGGATGCCTGAAGGGGACATAGACTTGGAGGAGCAATGTCTTTGCTAGTTATTTCAAGATAAAACAGAAGCAGATTTTTGAACATTTAGGTATTTAACATTAGGTGGAACATAAAGGACACAATGCAGCTAGAACATATTCTGCTTAGCAATAAAATGCAAATTATAAATAACTTGCATCTGTGGCGTATTTATGTTTTTAAAACAACATGAACAAGGTCGGCTTTTTGATGCCTTTTTAGAAAGAGCCCTTTTTTCTACTTCTTAAATGACTGTTGTGTTGATGAGCAAAGAAGATTGCAGCTACTCTTCCCTTCACTTACTTGTTGTCTTTTATGTTTGTGGTAAAGTTCCCTCTAAACAAGAGAAAGCGAATGGGAGGTAAAAGGTCACAGCAGATGTGTGAAAACATGTTTTGCAGTTTCACTTTTCTTGTCAGCTTAACTGTACTAATCAGAAACAGCGCTGTATAGAAAATAACTTTCTCCAAGCATTGATTGAGCGGGTCGGAATGAACGGTTGCAGCTTGTTCTGACATTAATTTACCCTCTTTCAGATGAATACACATGTTATAATGCACACTGGTAAAAAGCCAGCTTTTCTCATGACATGGATTCAACTTGATAAAAGGTGTACCTTGCAGAGGTGCATGCAACTTTGGGTACGGATCAGAATGCTTTTAAAACTGAGAGTGTTTGGTTAATCCACGGGTAGGTGCAGCACTGAACATTACCAAGGATTAGAGAGAGATATTACTGTCTGAATGCATTAGAGGTGTATTAGATAGCTCCATGATGGAGCACAGACTAATGCACCAGACCCTGAATTACAGCATAATCTGCATTTAATTGCCCTGAGTTTTGTTTTGATAATGGAATTATCTAATGGGAGGGCTGTAGAATGGTTTGTACAAAGAACCAAAGGCAGGGAAAATGTAACAGGCAGAGTCACAGTTGCACATGTGACTCTATCTAGTGGATGATTACACAGGTTGGTGAACTGGGGACATTATGTTTTGTCCCTAGTCAGAAAAAAAGATCCCTTTCAATACAAATGATTCAATCCGAATTCAATTCAGTACACTGTTCTCTAAAGTGAAAATGTCAGGAATGTTAGACGAGGGCTTTTTGATTGAATACAATTGAGTTTCATTGTACACATACCAAGAGCCATTTGTCTGTGTGTAACTTGAACTCCTTCCAGCAAACTTTTAGGGTTTTCCTGTCTCTGAATCAAATGATTTGTGCCCAAAGATTTACGTTGAAAATAACATCTTTGGTCATATAAAATGACACAGATTTCATTGGCAGGAAGTTTTATGAGCTGGTATAATCTTTTTGACATCCAGTATGAGTCACAATGACACACAAACTCAAGTTTACACACCTAGAGTTGTTAGCACCAATGTTAATTTTGACAGCTATTTTAGATTTAGTCTTAGTGTTTAGGAGAAGATGCTGATTAGCTGAACAACATTTAATCATCACTTATCGTCAAAATATTTACGGGCTGTGTTGTCGTCATTCGGTGTTGTACAGTAAGCGAGTACAGAAATAACAGTTAGCAGCTAGTTCACACTTCAGGAACAAGGTTCTATATCATTAGAACCAGGTTGTAGTCCCCACGAAGGTTGACAGTCAGTGGCTATATCAGAAACTTACTGGGTAATGGTCCCCAGTTAGTAAACACACACACGCACACATCTACACAGACAGACAGACACACCCACATGCACATGCACATGCACATGCACATGCACATGCACATGCACACTTACTATGTTTGCAAAGGGCTGTTGCCCTGGTAGCAGGTTTAGCTACTAAATATTGATTTGCTCAGTCTCACTTCTGGTTGTCACTGAACATACAGTATGACCTCATTATTTCCCCCCATTATTTTCTCGCTTAACCTTTTATGTCAGTACTATCTTGAAGGTGAAGGAATACCTTGTACTCACTTTCTCCAAATTACAGTAAGTAGATGCACTGTTGTACAATATATTTGACTGTCACTATAGCAAGACAATGAAAAATCAAAGCCAAGTGTTTCTTTTTCTTTTTGAATTTCAGTCCTCACAGTCTGGTTGGTTTGTCAGCCACTCTGTCAGAGGACGTGGAAGTCTATGATGGATTGTACCGATGTGGCATTTGCCCAACACAACGGGGGCTGTGTTGGTAACTTAACAAAATGAAGAATAGAATACCAGATTGAATATTACAGCCTGAAGCGCTGAGGTTGATCAGTTTTTCAATTTATCCGGCAATAGATCAATGCAAATATTGCTGGAACAATGGATGAACTGTCAGTGTGGTTCAGATTTTAAATACAAAGATCAGCTGCACAGTTAAGCTGGAATTTGAGAGTGTGTTTTTGAAGGCTTAATTGGTGAACTGGTAGACTAAAAACACTCCAAGCCAAGGAGAAATACCAAGACAAAATTCTCTAGATTTTTCTTATTGTTTCTTATTATACCAGAGTAACTATAACTGCTGAACAGACTATGAACACCTCAGCCTTGACATTTCACAGCCTGTATTAAATTGTGCTGTTGCATTGTTTTCATGGTTTATTGTTAGTCGAGAGTAAATGACTATACCACGTCACTGACTGACTTTTCCCTGATTTTAAAAGCACATCCTACAGGCTCAGTTTCTTGACATTTCAGTACATTTGTTCAATGGATAACATGACAGGGATATTGATCCTGTGCTTTTCATATTGGAGACCTTTCTGCCGAACTCCCTTTGCTATCAGCTTCAGCTTGATTAAAAAGCATCAATCAGTCGATACTGATAGGATGTGTTTGGCGGGGAAATGGTGTTGGGGCAGACATCTGATGAACCCATGTAATCTTGCAGCGCACTGCCCAAAACCCCTGGTACATCTATAAAAATCCTCCTACTGGGGCCTGATTAAATTAAAGAGTCCAGTACAATAAATATTCTGTCTGTTTAAATTTCAGTCTGAATGAATAATTTCACCACGGTTTATCCTGTGGAATTATCAGTTACAAGCGGCACAGTGGTGCAGTGGTTAGCACTGTCGCCTCACAGCAAGAAGGTCCTGGGTTCGATTCCCGGGTCAGGGCATTTCTCTGCGGAGTTTGCATGTTCTCCCTGTGTTTGCGTGGGTTCTCTCCGGTTACTCCGGCTTCCTCCCACAGTCCAAAAACATGCAAACGGGGGGTTAGGTTAATTGGTCACTCTAAATTGATGTGAATGTGAGTGTGGATTGTTGTTTGTCTCTATATGTCAACCCTGCGATGAACTGGCAACTTGTTCAGGGTGACCCCGCCTTCGCCTGATGATGCTGAGATAGACGCCAGCGACCCCTAACAGGATAAGCGGTAGAAAATGGATGGATGGATAGAACTCTGCATGTTTAAAATCGTTCACTTGCTTTTGATTTTGTTAAGAGCCTTCTAATCTTTCATCTCGGATCTGTTCAGTGTCTGGGATTAGACTAAGCCTTGGTTTCAATGCTTACTATCGTCGATCGTACCTTTCATAGTAAGCTAAATGAAATGTGCACTCTGTCGGATGATGCTGTTAGGCCCAGTCTGTCTTTCGGTTAAAAACCTCACTGGTGAAATTAAGTGCTGGCAGTTTTTACAGCAGGGATTTTTTTAATGTTGTGGACTAAGCTCATCTTTTGAATAATGCAGCACAATACAGTTAATAACTGACGTGCAAAATCACAATATTATCTAAATACTGAAACCAGATCCGGTAATGACGTATTTCTGTGGAATCCGGATCACAACATTGCTGCTTCTGTCTGATATGGAAGGAGAAACAAATGGTTAGCACGGCATTTTGACTCATCATTCCAGTGTACTTAAACGTGTATTAACCAAATAGCGCTTTGAATTGTCTGGTTGCTGAGATGTGCTATACAAACAAATCTATCTTGCCTAGTTATTGTTGCCTTCCACTTCCAGGGAAGGTCCTGTCGTGAGCATCCTTCAGTCTCAATCTTACTGGGAGCCTTTATGGAACTGAGCTTTTCCTGTTACAGCATTAAATCAAAATCTCTGTTGTGCAACCAGTTCTAAGTGACTTTTTGAGACAGGATCATGAGAAAAATTCAGTTCAAATTTAGTCCTCTTTTACTGAGTGTGAATAGGTAATCCACACTAAATGTCTGATTCTGGTCCTTGAATAGATAATCTTAAATAATCCTTCCACAGATTCCAAAGAGCTTTATAGTTCATTTGCACAAAGACAATATGAAACTTCAAGCCAGTGTTATATTATTAACATAAAAAAACATCATGCTGTTCGTTTGGAAGGGGTGACTGATCTAAGGCTGTTAATGCAGCTCATGTCTAATGTTACCCAGGCTTCAGTAAACACAGGCAAAGTGTCTAATGGCTTTACAAATACATGGGAAAAATGATTGTGCTCTCAATGTTCTGTTCTGACAAACTAGACAGGTTCAGCTAATCCAACAAAACTGTTATACTGAAAGCAATTCCTGGAATTTTATGAACACAAAATGATACAGCCAAAAAATAAACAAAGGTTTACAAATTTGTTACATGACTAACTAAGAGGACAGTTTGCTCTGAGACTACCAGTATTATTTTTACATTTATATCAGTTTTAATGGAGAGTTTTTCTCAACTGTTTGCCCAGCTCTCTGTTGAAACATTGCATTTATATTAATGTTTACCCCTTACTTATGAGAATTTGATAAATAACAATATGAAAACAATGAAATTCATGGCATAATATATATGAATTGATGAAAAATAAGGTAAACTCATAATGGTGAAGTTATTATATGTAATGCCAGGTAAAATGATGATATTTGCAGTATTCTGCCACACGGTTCATTTGATCACTTTTGCTATTCCTGGTGTGGATTACTCGCTGTGTCACAGCAGGTACCCGTTGGATTTACCTGAATCACAGATCATTTGTTTGTGTTTAAAGGCCCATTAAAAAGCAAACAGTCTCCTAAAGAGACACAGCAGCTCTTGCCGTTGGCCACAGTCAGACAGGATTTGGGAGTTGGCCTGTAGGAATGATTCGAGGATATTCTGTGCGAGGGGGAAAGGTGGTAGAGCTGTGTATTCGACCATGATAGATGTTCCTATCTTAACTGTGGTTAGTAAAGGCTTGTTGTGTGGGTTCCTGGGTTCCTGCACAAAGTGCACAGCTGGAAGTTTTTTTTTTGTTAAGGGAAAAGCTTTTTACTGTCTTTTGTTGTTTACTGTCTGTATGACTGTATAATCCCTGTGTTTAATCCCCATTATTGAGGATTAAAATTAATAGAGGACATTGTTTTGATCTTTGCCAGTGTCTTGTTGGACAGAAAAGATATTTCAGGAAAACACATATGCAGGTTGGTAAGGGAAGAGACACCACAGAAATGGTTTCACCTGAAATGTTCCGTGAATGTTTTCAAGTCTCTTTTTGTACTTTTTTGTACTCACATTGCTATTTCAGTCCACTGTGCGCCTGCTTTTTAACATTTTTTTAACATCACTGTTATCAACACACCAGCAGGTTTACACTTGTTACTGGCATTGTCTAGCCAGATGAACACATTCGTCTTACCAGCACTACATCACACACAAACACATTACACGGTGCGAATATTGGTTTACAGTGCAGTGCTGTCTTTCCTCATGTTACTTGATCTGGAGATTCAGTGAGGGATTTCAGTAATTTTATAGTCCAGTAGATTCTGAAACCCAACGTGTTGCCTGGGATGACACTTGCAATCAACACAAGCTCATTAAATCCTCTTGTTTTACACACCACAGAGTCTGACAAGCTTTGGACTTAAAATATCCCCAATGTGACATAGCACACCGACCATTTTTCCATGTCTCACTTCCTGTTGACAAGAGGTGGTGGTGATTTTTAATGAAATAACCACCTTGGCAAGAAAGCTAGTGGATCAATTTAAGTGCTGTGTCATGCTCCCCTTTGACATAAACACTTAATATACATGATACATTGTCTGTTTTAAGTAATTCAAGTTTATATCTGTAAGATCATTTCTCATAAGTGTAAGATATTGTTGAATTGATAGATGTGCAGGGTTGTCAGTCAGTGCCCAACTGCAGAAAAGTCTTAAGCTGCGGTGTCCATTTCAGCATTGAGTGTGTATTTTCAGTGTTGAACAGCTTCTTTAGTTCGGTGATTGTAATTGTACATTGTCTGTCCAGTGGAAACTTGATTACCATTCTGATTATGCTCTTGTACTGGCGATTATCTTCAAGTCTCTGCGGGTATGGAGGAATGCCTCCCTAAACATACAAGAGGGATTATGGTAGTTTGCTTTCCGACCTCCCCTCTTGTTGTGATTTTAGATCAGCATCCTCTCAAGCCAACCAAAACATTCGAAGTTTTGTTCCTTGGACATCTTCCACACTTTTTTCCCCTCCCACTCTTGATAGTAGCTGCCCTCATAAGAAAACAGCACAGATCAAATGATATCTGAAAAGTATGGGTTCAAAAGTTAGAAGTGATTTAGTGATCAGCAAAGTCAAATTTTTAAAGCTGCTTCTATTTGGTTCTCACGATTCTTTGCTCACCGTTTGTTTGGTTATGTTCATGCATTAGTTCATGCGTCATCAAAATAATAGATAAAAAGCCATTGCTTTCTCTCCCTCATCCATTTTTTTCCACCTTGTTCTGCTGCTTTTATTCTTTTCGGCAGACATGCTTCAGAGCTGTGTCCTAATAATAACCTTTACAAATTTAATTTTCTTTTGTCATTGGCTGGAAAAACCCCCCCAAAAAAACAAAAAACGGAGCCCATGGTTCAACCCCGTAACGTATGAATCTTTAAAGAAATAACCTCAACCACTTTCAATTTTCACTGTGGGTTTGGTCACTCTATAGATGTGTCCTGTTGCTTAAGCCATGGGTTTTGTTTGAAGTGTCACAAGCTTAACTGTAGTCAAAGGATTGACCCCTTAACCACTGTTAAGCTTCTGGTTTCTACTGAAATACATCTGATTCACAGCCATGTACTTTCACGTTGTTGACAAAGCTTCTCATTATTTTATAGTGGACAGGAGGCCATTACATTGATTGTAGCTTTGGTTGTATCTGGTAACATTTCTTTACTGAATAATGTGATTTATATGATCATTGCATGTATTATATATAATTATAAACAACGGGGGGATCCTTATATACTAATCCTAATTTCTTGTATTAGAATGTTATTGTACAATATCACTCATTTGTGCTGTTTAAATAAAAAAAGAAGACGTGGAAGGAACATCATATGGCACACACTGCCTCATTGGCTATTTCACTCAAACTGAATGAGGATCATGTTGTAGCTAATTGGGGAAGCAGCTGTCCATTAAAAAAAAGATTGCAGGTATAACTTCTGCATTGGTTTCAATGATGATGAAATTCTTTTTTTTCTTTTTTTTTTTTTTTAAAGCAGCCATCATGACAGTGACATTTCAGAAATGTCAAGTTTTTGTGAGGTTCAGTGTGGTGGAGATTAAAAAAAAGGCTGGCATCAGCTTTAAGTTGCTAAATTTGCTGAAAGTACTGACTTCTAAACAGACAGGAAACCTATCCTGAGATGTCAGATTGATCTTTTGTTGGGAAACATGGTGACTAAATTGGATGTCCTGCTTGGCTTGAGTTGAGATTTGTTACGGAGAAATAAGACTATGAAAAAATACAACAATTTTCATGCACAAAAGATTTTACATTGGCCTCAATCTTGTTGTTATTAATTGATGTTCCAACCCAACCTAACTTTCTTTTCAGGCAGTTGTTAGTATCTTTCGTCTGGGCATCATCTGCCGTCATCTTATATTTTTGTAACTTTATTCAACCTTATAAAAACTACAATCTAACAAGCAAGCCCACTTTATGCAATGACTGGCGAGCTGTGTATAGCTTACGCAACATTTGAACTTCACCTGAAGTGTAATCATTCTCCTTTGGCACTTTTCCTGTGTACAAACAAGTGTACCAGTGTAAAAAGCCTGATGGCATTTTTGCTTCCTGACCAATCATATTTTGTTTCAAACTTACCCGAGACTCGTGTTCAGGCCATCAAAGACCGTGACCGTTTATTTGTTATATTAGGTGTACTTTTTAATTTTGAATCCATATTTTAAGAATAGAAATAATTTTTGAATAGAGAAATGAAGGAAGGAAACGCGGACAAACTCTTGCCAGCAACCACAAAAAAATCACACAAGGTTATTGGCAAGACATTTTCGAGGCTGCAACAGCATGCCCACATCCATGATAACAATCAATAATCAATAATATAAAAGTTGCTTTCATTTTTAAGGCAACAACAGCAAATGCAAAACCAACAAAGATGCACACTATTGACCCTACATATATCTTAGACAGCCCCATTGCAGTGTATCTGGGATTTTTGAGCAACATTTACCCTCACTTATTACATATCACAGCTATCATAGAGCATATTAGTCAAAAACGTCCTCTTCTGGTGAGTGAGTGCTTGCAGCAGTGTCTTCAGCTGCAGCAATTTATCTGTAGCGCAAGAATTCTAGAGCAATTCAGTCCATTTTAAGCCTCAATGGATTTGAAAAAAAAATTAGTAAGAAATGAAGAGGACTGGGCTCAAGTGAGGGAGTTTGGTCTGAGGGCAGGAGATCAATTACTTGATTATCTCAACCAACATTTTGCTGTTGAGTTGTTGGGCTGTCAGACTGCACGTGTGCATATAAATTGCTAGCTAAGGACTTTTTGCATCATTCCTCATGTGTGCTTTTCCCATCAATCCATCCATCGGTCTGCTCATAGTCACTCCGTCAGCTTCCTTTAGCTACCTCGTCAGCCATCACTCTTGATGTAGACACAAGCCTCACTAATCAGTCCTGACGTCACCGTCACAAACCTGTAGCTCACCTCTTACTCTGTCTTTTTTTCTTCCTCATGTGTGACTGGGCTCATGGATATCGACAGGCCCAGTATAACTTTACCCTGCATGCTGCCACTGTTTCTATTTCAGCACCCTAACACTGAGATTGAACCCTTTTCTGCCTTGGGGACATAGTACAGGGAGAAGCAGTGAAATGGGAGCAGAATGAGGCGATTGCATTGTCCCGTCAGAGCATTAGCTTTTCCCCTGGGTGTCTTGGCCCCTTACAAATATACCTGCAGCATTGTGAGGTTTTTATCGTGCCTCTCTTTTCAGAAATGAACTTTGCTCAGGGAGGTGGAAGTGTGATAATGATGCAGAGTGTGTGTATGTGTGTGTAGTTGTGGGGGCAGGATAGGGTCAGCGTACACTGACTAATGGATTAGGGTCTACTCAGGGATGTACATCTATATTGCTTTGTGAAGAAGAAGAATCAATACACTCTGAGTCATTTTAAGAACAGAGCCCAGACAGTAATAACAGTAGTTCATACTAAGGCTGGGCAATATATACGATATTTATTCCAATCATTGTTTGAGATTTTTGGTAGTCATATTAGAGCCGGACTGGTATATGGAATGACTGATTAGCAGGCAATATTGGCCCATCATAGATGTATTAGTATCGACATATATGTTATCAATATCGGAAGATAACATAATTCAGAAAAAAAATTGAAATATTAATTCGGTGACTACTATGGCAGTGTACCACTGTCATTTAAGATGATAAAAATCTGTAAAATATTCTGCCTGTGGTGCATATCTTTGTTACAACAGTTTGAAAACCTCATTTGAGTAAATTGGCCCATATATCGATATCAGAACTGCTTTATTCCCTAATGTCAGTACCATTCCTAAATCTTGCATATTGGTCAGGCTCTTATCACTATTTCAAGATATGGCATATGTGTTTTTTTCTTTTTGGTTTCTTTAAAGCCCGCATTATAGTACAGTGAGTCGTTTTCTGAACTTAGCGGAATGTAATATCTATAATATTTGACTTCAAGTCGACCATACAATATTGCTAATATGAGGGTATATAGGCAAAAGTATTCTGAAATTTGTTTTTGTGTCCCAGTCTTAGCATGTATGAAAAATATCATGAATAATGTCATCAGGCCGGACCACCCGGCCCTAGTTATACTGAATGTATTTTCATATACAAAAACACTGACAGAGACGCTGAACATTAATCATTAAGAATGAGCCTATTGCCACTTTTTTGTCTTTATTCCTACCCAGATGATCTCCACATTAGAGCCTAGTCTGTTCACATGAGGCCAGACTGAGATCCAACAAAGAGAGAAATTTTTTGAAATTATGAAGCCATAGATAAGGAACCCAGAAAAGAGAAAAAAATGTGACAGACAAGCAGGAAGAGGTGAGAAGAACATGCAGACCTTTGCCAGATGAACTGGTTTGTGTGGCGAGTCAGGGTGAGAGCCAGCGTGAGGTCATCTGTCACTTTCTCACAAAGAACTAATTTTAGCATTATCACCTTCATCCCCCCCCGCCCCCCCTTCCCCTCTACAACCCACCATTGCACCACTTAGCAGGAGCCACCACCGGCTTCTCTTTGTGTCAGCCGTGACTCCGTGGTTGCATGGTTGACACGTTCAATAATGCTGTATGTGTGTGTGTGTGTGTATAGGGTGTAGACTGGGGTTGAAATTGAATTGAACTAATCATTGTGGCTGTTCTCATGCTTCACAGCTCACACCATTGTTTATTTTAAAGAGTAATGTATCATAGTGCCACAGACATGACTCAACATGTGTCGTGTACCACTCAGTCACTTGACTGTGAATGACTGCTGCTACACTGGTGTGTGTGTTTGCAAGCTGAGCATCTGGGAATACATCTGTGATGCTTTGAGTGAGTGTTCGCTGCTGACGGCGAATGATTCGTTGCTTAAATAATCCCCATTCACTCATGTTTGAATTTCTGTCTTGTGCGAACAGAATGGGGGCTGTGCTTCAAGCACACAGAACCAGCATGTACTTGCATTTCCACATAATTTTAACTGTCTGTGTTGCAAAAACATTATTCTTAGGTCAACAACGCTGTGAGTCAGTTATTCAACACAAAATTAACAAAAAAAAATTAATCGTCAGGTGAAATACTTCCACAAGTGTCCACTCAAATATGCCGCTTTCTTTCTTTTATTGTTGCACATTGAATATACCTGCTTGGACAAAACACACAATAGGAAAAAAAAGATTGTCTTTTGAAATATCAATACGATAAATTATCTTTTGTGACATATTTATTTGTAATATTGTTTTTCTGCAAACTAATTTCTGTCTCCAGTTGTTGCTCATGGTTTAGTTTGACTGACATGTTCCACTCTTTCTGAAATTTCATATCCAGCATGCCTGATGAGGCAAGAATTTCATTTTCATATAATCTTATCTGACCTGCGTGCAAAATGTGGCCATCAGTTGTGCTGCACATCACTGAAGCTGTGATTGATCTGCCTTTAGTGTC
Source organism: Mola mola (assembly GCA_001698575.1). Taxonomy (NCBI): domain Eukaryota; kingdom Metazoa; phylum Chordata; class Actinopteri; order Tetraodontiformes; family Molidae; genus Mola; species Mola mola. The sequence goes on along the minus strand of KV751376.1, from coordinate 3,122,796 downwards.
CTCTGGACCACTCATCGCGGCACGGTGGCATTTGGCAGCTGGCTGTTATGAAGATTAACTAGAACATGTCCGTTTCCTGAAGTGTAATCAGTCATTGCTTCCTTCACACCAATTTTCTCCTTCCTGTTCATTTGTTATTGGTTGTTATTTTCTGCCACAGGAAATCATAGAAGTTAAAGTGGCGGCAAATGTGCGTTTTTAACGACTTTGGTACACATCCAGATGAGGGGAAGATATACTCGTGCACACGCTCTGATGCACACAAACACGTGCACAGCTCATCTGCTCTGAAGTGGCCTGTGTCTGTTATGTATGTAAATATTTTGGCTGCTGGACGTCCACTTTTTTTTTCTTCACCCTATTTGCCCCTTCAGATCTAGAAATGGAATTAAAATCCAGTGGTTAGTACTGTATCTGCTTAGTCAGTCATTCAATTTTGCTCTGACAAACAATTCAATAGTATTCTGCTCAGGTGTTAATATGCAATAGGCTTCACTTCCAATGCAACTCAAGGTCTCAGTGCAGGGAGCAAGTATTTCCACAGAGGCGTTCACATTCATTTTAGTCTAGTAACATGAGCTTGTTATTTGCATCGGTAGACCTGCATACTGTATTCAACCTTTTGTTTGCATTGTTTGTATAAAGGATGTGGTTAATTTCAGCGGCGTACTATGAGAATACCTCCTTGGAGCTGCTGCTACCTCTGCACGCTACTGCAATGTCTCAAAACCACAAAATAACTGTTGAAGCTCTTGGCATTTGCTGCATGCTGGCATGAAAGTGAAGTATTTAAGCCTCTTGCTGTAGTCGCTGTTTGGCGCCGCTGTTCACGAGTGGTGGAAGAAGCTGGAGATGAAACCGCTCTGAGTGAAGGGAGGTGAAGACGGAGGAAACGAGAGAGAGAAAAGAAATTGAATCTTTCAAAGATGAGAGAGGCTCAGTTATGTAAGTGACTGTAATGCTGTTGTGATACCTTGGGGCATTTCCAGCTTGGCGGTGCACGCCTCCCAACACGTTCAAACACCCCCACACACACACAGACACACTCAGTGGATGTCTGTGGAGAAAAATGCCCTGTCTGACTGCAAGCTGAAGGAACCACAATGAGCAGTTTCTGTGGCCAGCTGACCACAGCTGGGAAAGCTAAAGGAACAGAGGAAACACTGTCTGAAGGAGTTGTAGCAGGGTACGATAATTTAAGCTGTGCTGTTTCAAATTTCTCCTTGCAGTCTCCTCAACTCCTAATTTCATTTCATTACTCACTTTAACCACAGGGGACATTAAAATTTTACCTTTTTCTCATTAGTCACATCTGGCGATTATTTTCTTTGAAGTGACAGTTGTATTTTCTTGTTTCCCATGTAATATTTTCTACATTATGAGCTGTCTCTCCCCTCTTCATTTTACATCCTACTCGACTTATGTTGATATTGCCTGTTCATTCTGACCAGCGTTTCTTTCAGAGCAGGAGGAGCTCGACCTTTAAGTTGCTCTTTCATTATTGGCTCACCTTGTCTGTTCCAGTTCAGGACTCTGTCTCATTAATCTGATCACCCATTTCTTCAAGAATTTTTCAATCTTAATGTGGTTTTGTTGTTCCAAACAACTCACAATAAATGAGGAGAAATGTTCTTGTTTGACAGTCTGTCAGTATTACAGACATTAACAGAAACCTGCTATGCGTTTGTCTGCTCACTGAAGTGCAAATGACCTGGTTAACTTTCCAATCCAGGAAGCCTGTGTGATGTCACTACCTGTTGATGTTGCTAAGCCTCTGTTTCTTTGGTTGAAAATGTGCATTTTATGATCATCTAAACCTCTTTCTTTAAAGGTAAAGTAAGAAAAGCTATTTGAAAGAATGTTCCAAAATTCAAAAAGCTTGACTCATTAACAAAAAGATGCTACATGAAGAGAAATGCTGTCGTACGATAGCATGTCATTCTATTTTTGTTTGTGCTCATCACACTGACCAAATCATTATCTTTTTTTTAGCCAAAATGATAAAAGACACACCACAAAAATACATACAGCAAGTCTTCAAGATTCATTGATTCATTTTAAGAAATAGTTCACTATGTACAGTACCTAAATGTGTTTAACAGTTATTGTTTTGTTTTGTTTTCTGTTTATACAAATAAACTAAATATATTGTGGTAATTGATGATCTGCTTAAAACCAGGTGAGCTGTTTGTCCCTCTTTCCAGTCTTATGCAAAAAGCTAACAGAATGGTATGTGGTATAAAAGCCTTAGTAAACCTAAAATTAACACACTTGTTACCTTTATTAAACCAAGACTTAAAAAAAAACCAAAAACATGCAGTTCAAACCTTATTACAGAAGAGCAGCAATTTATAAATCAGGCAAAAGAATTTCAAGCAAAAAAAAAAATGTACTCAAATTTCAATTATCAGGTATATCATGTGGAGATATTATCAGTGAGAATGGAACCTATGATTAGAACACTCATTAATTCACCTTCTGCACCTTGGATAGTATGCTGTGCATTAATTTTTAATTAAATGAGTCTGTTCTTCATTTTGTGAGAGCTCCTCTCTAACCTCAAAGCTTGCACTCTTTATCTTTTCATTGTCATACGCGTCGGCTACACTGTTAACACTGTTCGATAAAGGTTGTGACATCGGTCAGGATTGTCTGCCACCACACCCAGTAATCTCTGATGATTATTTATAGAATCTGCAGTGCTAGACCCCCTAAGAGAATGAAGAGGTTCAAACCATTCTTTAAAGTGTGCACCTTTTTTGTAAAGAGGCATTAAATAAATGAGTGCACAAGTCCATATTCTGTGTGTGTGTTTCCCTCTTTGATATTAGCATTGCATATTAAGGCTGCCAACCACTAAAGAGCAAAACTCTTAAATGGTCCTCTTGTGAGCAAAACTTGCCTTTCTGTACTTCACTGGTCCAGAGTGGTTAAATGTTGGTGTGTGTTGCTGTGTGGCTCACAGCTCCCATGGGAGGGAATGCCTCATCTCTCAGGCTTGAAGGGGTGTGCACACACAAAGTGTTTATATAGGCAGAAACAAAGAGGCACGCCCCTCTGTACTGCTGAGGAGTCATATGCACAGTACATTCAGGAAAAAAGACATAGTGGCGAGAGACAGTTTCACAGTATGTTCTGAGAAAATGGTCACTGAAGGAGATGAAACAGTGAAGACCTTGCCGTAATATTACAATCTCACACGATGTAATAAAGCTGCTTGTTTATTTTTTTCTATTTTAAACAGGGGGACTGTTCAGGTTGCCATTATTAGGGCCAACCCAATTGGCTGTATTTTCACCCCTATGAGTTAATCAATGTGTTGGCCTCAGCTGACGGCAGTGCTCTTGGGGCGGTGAAAATAATGAAATCCCAGAATACTGCCAATAAAATAACAATTTTTCTCCAAAATGGTGTCACAATGTTTTCTATGTATTAGTCTGTTCTGTCTTCAGGGCAATTTAAAATCCGGAACAGTACCAGGGATCGCAGGGACATTATCAGAGATTGATGTATTTTGGCTACATCCAGAGCTATAACGCAGCTGCAGAAGCACTATTATGGACAAAGCACAGAGCTGAACATAGAGAGAAGGCGCAGGCGAGTATAGTGCTCACACCCAGCTGTGCATCTCAGGGTTTCCGACTGTTACTCAAATTTGGGTCATTAAATCAATAATGGGGTTTGTTTCCATTAGGATGCAGCCACAGGCAATAAGTGATGTATGCATATGTTTCAGACGCACGCTATCCGTCACTCAGGTACCATAAACGCAGGACCCGCTGCAGTTAATGCATGCTATTCAGAGGCCAAGTTGCTGTGCTTTGCTTGCACTGCAGTAAATGATAATCTTGCTTTTTTGTAGATGTAGCAGTTTAATGTGAAAACACTGAGCTTCTCTTATAATTTTATTGTCTTCCATTATTTATCCTTCCCTCTTCCCTTTTGTTGGCACAACAGCATACACTGTATTTCAGTTACTTTTGAAGCCAGGCTCACATACCAATACATATATTATTATATTTTTCTTAACTCTAGTGTGACAGTGTGTTGTTCCATTGTTATTTTATGAGCAGATAAAGGCTGTGGCTCCGACACTACCATTACACTTTCAATGTAGAACCCAATAGATTTCTGGGCGCATCCAGCCTTTCAGAGTTGCCCCCCTAATTTGAACCTCTCCCTGTCAAACGTAATTTGGGAGCGGTACGAGTTGATGAGGTGATTTTACTCTGTCTGTCCCTGAGGTGTCATTGTCTAACCTCACAATTGCAGGTTATGGTCGAAATTTCAGCCTCAAGTAACTGTCTAGCGATCTGGCGGATTATGTGTTCAATGTTTTCAAGATCAGCCTTTGGGTTCCTCTGCAGACCCACAAAACTGCAAAAAGCATAATTTCGCTGTCTGTGTACAGTCTTATTGCCTCACTTTCATTTCCTCCATCCTTTGCCCTCCCTTGTATTAAGCCTTGTCATTTTTCCAGAAGTGGGTTGGTGCAGTGCCTTGCCTTTACAGCTCCATAACCGTAAGTTCCTGATTTACTAATTTGAACTCTATTGCTTCCACTTCTTCCGAGTTCTAATTGCACAAAGAGGACCTACAGTGACTAATAAGATGGGCGAATACGTGACAATATCCATGTTATGTTGCTTGTATATTTACCACTCCACCACCTCATTATCAATAACTTTGTATTTAGTTTAGCATGGGGAGGAATGTGATTTTTAATAAAAAATCAACACAACCAACCATTCCAACAATATTACTCCACAATTAATTAGATGAACTGTTCTGTGGTTTTGGAAATAGAATGCAGTGTAGTGTAATAATGATAGAGGAAGCTGGTTTAAATAAAGGATTATATATGTAGAGTGTACACCACTTTCTTCGTGTCACTCATCTTGTGAATCTAATAGACACAACATAATAAAATGAAATCATATTCAATACCTTACCAGTCGAACTGTTAGCTGCAGGGTACTTTGTCACATGTCAATATGGTATTGATGCCCCAGTTTTGTACTTTATGTTAAAATCTTTAGATGCGTTCGAAAATGAATTCAGCGCAGTGTGATGTGGCCTCCTGACAACAAGATGTCCCCCCTGTGTCACACATGGTAAGGTGACGGCTTTAAATGTCAATGCACGGCAGTGACTCATTGAAAGGGATAAAACATTTTCCTCAAGATGATAAGGGCAGTGTCCGGATTTGTCAATAGTTGGAAAAAATAATATTATGCTGGTCCACTGTCTCCACATCCATGTTTTATGTTGCCAGGTGTTCTTAATGGGTTCTTAGTAAAGTTTCCTTACTCTCAGTTTATGTTTGGCTTGTTGACAAGTTCATCACTTTGTGGACAACATCCTTTTAAAAATGTTCCTTAAATGAAGTAAATCTCTGATGTGCACAAAATATTCTTCCAAGTCTGTCTATGTTTGTGTTTTTACACATGCTCAAGTTTCATTTACGGATATTAGTGGCTACTTATTTGCTTGTAAATCGGACAGCTGTTAACTAAAACAAGCTGTAAATGAATGTAATGAATTGTGCTTGCTCACTCGACTCTTATTTGTTTTTTGCATGTTTTAAGCAAAATGTCCTAAACAACTAGAGTAGAAGTGACTTTTGCTCAATGACCACTCTAACTGCAGATGGGGATGTGAGCTCTTGCTTCCATGGGGAATTGTTTTCTTTGCCCTGCAGAGTTAACTGGCTCTTCTTTGGATTAGCCCTGCCTTTTCGTAAATCCCATTAAGACTCTACCCTATCAATTACTTCAAATCTCATCCGGGGTAAGCTAGCTTGCACGTTTGCTTATTATAGACTGATGCCAACATGCAGTTCATAGTGTTCTGTTGGCAATGCTAGTTTGTTGTTTGCTGTGGGCTTTTTTCATAGCTATCACTCAATTCACAGTAGCTCCCCAAGAAAACCCCATGACTGTGAAGACAGAAAAGATGAATATTTGGATAAAAGATGCTCTACAAAAAGTTGAATAAAATGAAACATCCCATCTGCAACAGAAACACATCTAAAGTATGGGCCTACTGATAATGTTTTGTTAAATTTATCTACAGTGTCAGACTGTACAGTCGGAAGATGGGCCTTTGCAACCCTGTGAACCACTACACAAATTAAATAATGTTAGGTTGCAGCATGTAACAGCATGTCATTATTCCCCTTACTCAATAGGTGGCAGTCACAATTGAGCAGTGCAGTATTCTCAGGCTATCCAAATATCGAATGCTCAGTCGCTGTACTCACAACAAAAAGGTCTGTGTGCTTGGCAAATATAAAACCTTGTTTGTATGCTGTGGAAAGGCTGTCTAAATAGAATCCAGCTGTGCCTCCCTTCGTGCCTGCCTGGAACTTGAAACAGGAAGCTGGGTCCAGCCCTCTGAGTCTGCTGGGACTAGGGCTACGATCTGAGTATGATTGTTCCTCGGGAGAAAGACTGCATTAGGTTAAGTTTAAAAGACGTTCTTTCTTCTGTCACAGGCCTTTAGTTACCTGGACAAATAAGAATAATTTCTGAAGTGAAACCATGCAATGTCAGCTGCGGACCCCTCTGACATGTAGCAGTTCTGTTTATCCTATGTGTGCTCGGAGGGCGCATTCCATGCATGACACATGGCTTCTTAATTTGGTGAAAAATAACAAATAACCTGACTAGCTGCTCTTGTTGCATAAACAGTAATAAAGGATAAAGGATTACTCTGTGTGTGTGTGTGTCATTGACTGTGAGGTCATTGCTAAGATACTGTCCTATACTGTCATGGTTCATGTGGTGTAGCATAGTGCTCTGGAAGATGATGAAGTTTTTGAGAAACGGCAAACTGTCAAGAACAGTATGTTCAGCGGAAAATGCAAAATGAAAGACTGGTTGAGATGATGATGATGATGTTTGTGTGTTTCACACACAAATCATTTCCCACATCTTTCGGTCTGTGGGAAGCAACCATAACTTGCATAGTCAAATAAGCCTGATTTCCATTTACTGATGCATCATAACTACTAACAAGACTGTTTATCTTATTTTATCACACCAGTGTTTCCTCAGTGAGTTATTAATTAATACTGTTGGTGTTCGGGGCAAATCTATTGAACCCTAGACTGTTTCTGTAGTTTTGTCTGCATGACTGAGCTGTGGCAGCACACAGTGTCAATGGGGAGGTTCACTGTACACAATGTCCATAGTCACTGAAGCTGAAGTAGTTGAGGAGAGGCAATGTGAGAGCTGACACAAAGCCAGCTCAGGTTAATGCTCTGATGTGTTTGACTGAAAGTGTTGAAGCGTTACAGAAGAGAACGGCCTCTGCCGTCTATAATCTTCCATGCAGCTTAACTAGAAACTCGTCTCTGGCCCTGTAAGCAGTACTCGAGGAAGAACAAATGTCCACACCCGGTGGGACTGGGCTACAGATTTGGGCTTTGTCCTGAGCTATAGCTTACCACCAATTCCTCTGAATAAGAAGGCCCACAAGGGTTTGTAATTGGTTTCAAAATCACCAATGGCATTAGAATTATTGACCACTGCAACCTCAGTTAGTAAGGAAAATAATTTTTGCATTGATTGTCCATGCTTGCTGTCTCTCAGTCTCATGTGTCGTAGGTGAGTCAAACACCTAAAGTAATTGTATCCAGCAGTGCTTAGACTTGTTTGAAATATCTTTCTCTGTTTTAGTCACAAAAATATCACTTGAAACAGTATCAGTGTTCGTAGTTTGTCTGGACTAGCAAATGAGTTATTTTGAGGGTACACGATGAGCTATAGAGGCTGCAACTCTGAACATTCATGTTATTGCACATTGACCGAATATTGAACATTCATTGAACAGTTTATCCCTATTGCTTCTGCAGTGTTTTGTATCAAATGATTATTATGTTTGCATTTCTCAGAGAAGCCTCATTGGCTGTAAAGTAATGTTCTAAATATCAGAATACCCCAGCTCAGTCGACCATGTGTGAAAAGTCATTCTTTATCCCAAAGGAGCAAGTCAGGCATTAATCAAGACCTCATTAAACAGATCATTTGTATCTTAAGGAGTTTTTTTTTCACTGACACACACATATGCACACACACACACACACACACACACACACACACACACAAACACACTTGAGTCCAGTCCAATCCATTCATTATGCAAACCAGTTTCATTAGATGGATGAACATTCTTCTGCATCCCAAATCCATCTGTGTTCTCAGCGAGGCTCGCTTTATTCAACTCACAGGGCAGGTAATGAATGAAAGACCTGCCCAGTAATTACCTGTCACAACTGGATTCTTTTCATCCTAATGCTGAGCACTTTCGTTAATGATAATTGACAGCATAAATAATCAGTAATTAATTCACCATTCAAAATATATTAAATATAACCAGCATTTTGGACGGTGTCTGTATAAACTGTAAAGTATGTCTGCGTTACAGTCACATTCAGGTGAATAAATTCCACATTTTGCCACTGCACTATTATCATGGGTGTGTCTGGGCTGGTGATATCCAGGGCCAAAGGCATCATGTTTTCGTGTTGTCTGTCTGTCCATTCGTCCTAGCCATTCTTGTGAATGCGATATTTCGAGAACACTTTGAGGGATTTTCATCAAAAAAGTCCACTCTTACTCAAGGATGAACTGATTAGATTTTGGAGGTCATAGGTAAAAGTTCAAGGTAACTGCAGTTGTGACCTTTGTGACCTATTGGAGTGGTGCACATTGGCCCAAAATATTTAATGCAGGGGTGGCTCTTCAGAATAGTATTAACTCACCATTTCTAACCTTATACGCAGTACTTTGTTTATCATCATTACGGTGCCTTACAAATTCTTCAGTTGATGTGTTTTATTTATTTATTTACAGTATGTTTACATTAAATTGCATTCAAATAAGTGCACTTAAAAAAATAAACAAAAACAACCAACTCTCAACTAGAGAGTGGGACCATATAAATAAAGCTTTCGTACTTTAATCTCGAGGTCCTCACAAATTGTACCTTCAAAAGTTAGCCACGCACAAACAGAACAATGCACATTTCAAATATGCTTGTCAGTCAGCTGGTCACTGTAGTTGGGTAAGTTTTTAATTTTATCTGTTTGGTTGGTGTACGAGTTTAATGTTTTTATGTTTATATGCTCAGTATGAATGCTTACTGGTCTCCTCAGACCAATGAGATCGGCTCCACATAGTCATACCAAGGTTAAACATCTTAACATAGATAAGTCTCGAAAACTTCATCATAGCTTGTTTTCTTGGAAACTTCATTCTTAAGATGTAGTTATTCAAGGTGGGCATTTTACTTAAAGTACAGTGCTGGTTTTGCTGTTACCAGGCCTATTTTTTACTACTTACATCATGAGTAGGATACAATCCATTAATCTGTAAACCATACACACTGTACGTTCATACATAGGGTACACCTGCATGTTTGCTGATTGCCTCTTTATGAATTTACCAGTACACCTTAAATTAAAATGAGCTCTTGAAATGAGGACAAGAAAAAAATTGATCTCTTGACTGGAGGATCCAGTCTAGTGACATACATATGACTTTCTGAAATTGTGATTAAAATATACTACTGTAACTGCTGATTGATTTGACTGAAATTAGCTTGCTGGATTAAATGTTCTTCTGGCTATTAATGTGTTTAAATGGATATCCAACCGATTTATCAGTTGGCCGATGATATTACAATATAACATGATTATCGGTATCGGCATCTTTATTCTCCGATATGTACTAGTATAAATGCATATTTAAATAAATACATGCATTTACAGTCCAATAACAAGTAATATTACTGTTTAACCTGCCCATAGAGTTGTTTTATAATTCCTGCTATGGATGTAACGATTCAGTCGACTGAAGATGCGATAAGATTTTTGAGGATGGTTTCACGATTCATGATTTTCTCACGTTTTTTTTGTTTTTTGTTATTATTTTTCTTTTTAATGAGATTAGTGACAAATTGCAAATGAAAACGTTCCTTTTATTTTTCAGAAGATAAGGAAAACATACTGGAATTTTTCTTAACTTTTCTTTTATGAAATTAAAGGATCCTTTTAACCTGTGAAGGAGGGATGTTATAAACTTTACGTAATTTAACACACATTTTCTGCAACATCCCTTTGACTAATGTTTACTTCTAAAAATCAGCACAAAAATTATAATTACCTACCATTACATTTTGACAAAAAAACAACAATAAAATAAATACCAGTAACACTGTGCATTAATCGATTGCATTATGGAACATGAAAAGCATAATAGCCCTAAAGATTTAATATTGGTTATGTTGTTATTTTTAGTCTGTAACTGATGATATTGTCCTCTCTTTTTCTCAGTTTTTTTTAACAATTTATCAAGATTCTTTTAACCTTTTGCTGTTGTGGGTTACAGTTTTTTTTTCCGAGCAGCACTTTTCAATCCTATGCATGTCTGTGTTGACATTTTTACAGCATGATGGGAATGCAAACCATGCAAAAAGGGGAAGAACCTGTTTAGTTGTATAACCTGAAGCTTAAGTTAAGGTGTTGAGACACATTTCATGTTGAGAAGTCAGCGTGTTAATCAGACCTATAAGCTTGTTGTGTTTTGCTTTTAGCACCTAGTTACAGTATGTGGATGCAGAAGGTTAATACCTAAACTGAGGTTTATCTTGGACTGTAATTAAATACCAAAAAACCAATTTCGTCAGACAAAGCTGCCTTTATCAGTTGAAAAGTTGGTGTGGGTTTTAAAATATATGGACTATGGCTGTCAGCATTAATGTGAAGTTTATAAAAGTCATCATGTCTGCACTAAACACAGTGGCACACAAATTTGTTGCTACTTGCTTATAAAGGCAGGCAAGATTGTATGGCTGAGAGAAGAGCAGGTGGCTGTGAATGTAATGCATTTAATGTGTCAAATTCCCCCCAAATATATTTTTTTGCCAGCAATCACAGTGGTCTCTGGTGATGTTGTATATTCAAGTTGTCCATCTGCCACTGTGTCGCAAATGTAATATCTCAGGAGCGGCTTGAGGGAATTTCTTTAATTCACTAGTGTCACTAGTGTCCTTCTGGACTAAGGCTAAGTCAAATGCATATGACAGTCATGACTAAATGTCTCACGCATGTCCCATTGGACACAAAATGATGAAGTGAAGACATTTTATATCAGAAAGGTTAGTGGTCAGGTTCACTAGACTGGAAATTGACTTTTCTGTCCATTATTGACCACCATAACCCTAGTACAGACAGTTAGACTGGGACCATATTTCACATTGACACAGAAAAGATGACACTAATCATGGGCGTTCACCTCAAAGCAGTGCTTATTGTCTAGATATTTTGTGCACATGTGAAGATCTGTGTTTCATGTTGTAGAGACTCTTTGCTTTGACATCCTTATTTTAAGCATTGTAGTACGTCGCAAGGTCTTTGATTTTGTTGATATTCAGATTGATATTGTTGTTGTTGCACCATGTTTTCCATTAGTCTTTACATGTATTATCAGTATGGACAGACATGAGTCTAAAGTTCAACTTGACTGGTAAACAGTAAACATTAACACAAGACAAATATCATGATTTTCTTCATTCCTTAATTTTAAATCTACAGCATATAATGAATCACATTTGAAAAATATCTTTTTTAAAAATAAGATATCAATTATACTGCAGAATTTTAAAGAAAACCAAGTTGCTCTATTTAATAAAATTATTGTTTTGAAAGCTACTGATTCATATTGTGACCACTGTTATGAACTGTAGTTGTAAATCGATTTAGTTCAAGAGACTCTATTTCACAACTGTCGCACAGTAGTGTTTTTTTTATTAGGAAAGGGGATGTTTAGCCAAGACTAGCAAGAATAAATCAAAAATCACTATAATGTCTATTCATTTTTCATTTCCTGCCAAGGGGTTGCTTCAGAAGATGAATGAAGGTCCTGTTAGGTCCTGTCCCTGTGATGCATGGTGTTGTCAGCTTTACTATACAGAGCTTTAAGTTATGTTGATAGTGAATGAAGTCACCAAGTAGAGAGGCTGTATGGACGGTGCTGATGCTAAGGGATGGAGGTGACTGCATCTGAGCTGCTGACCTTAAGTGCCCTTTTATCATCGTCATTGTTGCAAATGCTGCCGCAGCACCATTCGATGCTGACATGAAATCATTTATTTTTGTGATTAACATGAGTTACAATCACTTTGGATTAACTACTATTATATTCACCCAATATTTTATTCCACGTATTGACATTAAGCCCACGTAAACTTTCTCTTTCTTTAAGAGGGATCAGTCCTCAAGCTCAAAATTCTACCGGCAGTTCATTGGTTTAGGTTCAGGTTTTCCTTAGATGTTTTGCGTTTTGGCAGCACAGTTGGGCTGCCAACGGTTCTCTATGACAAAACTGACTACATATTTCAACCAGTGAATAAAAACCCTTAGCAAAGACAGGTCATTAATTTTATTTCATTCATTTCTCATGTTTTTCATGGCCATGGAGATATTTGTTTGTTCAGTGAAAGTGGTTTCAATGGTT
>KV751376.1:3077109-3104383 GCA_001698575.1 Mola mola | reverse complement strand
GTGCGTACCTGCTCGCTATGTGTGAAACTGTGTTCACATGCTTGACTTGCTTTGATGTCATGTGCAGCTTCTGCGTGCTGTGAAAAAGTGCAGCCCAGCCGCTGTAACTTGAGATCTTTCGGTGTGCCATTCAAGATCATAAACCCTGACTCTTTAAATAGAGCACATCCTGGCGACATGGAAGCCATAACAGCATAAAAGAGTTAAATCGTTAAGCCAATGTGTTCTTGATATGTGCAGGCACTGAGGTTACAAGGTCATTAGGTCCATTGTTAGACAGCACCTTTATTCCCCTTTGACACCTGAGTGTTTCAGTAGCCATTGTTTCTCAGTTTTAATTAGGGAATCAACTAGAATCCCCACATTAAATTACAGCTGCCATGAGTACTCAATTAATCAATTAGTTGATCAAAAGAAAGATAATTACTGTTACAATTTCAATAACCCATTAATAATTTCTGTCATTTATAAAGTAAAAATGTCAAACATTTCCTGGTGTTTGTTTCTTAAAAATAAGGACTTGTTTCCAATCTTTTTTCATTTTTAGTGTCAATAGCTATGTTTACATGTGCACAATTTTTTAATTAGATAAAGATTTGAGGGATTGGAAATCTCCGAATCCACTGTTTATATGGACGGTAAATCAAATAATCCAATCATGACGTGCGTATACATGCACCAGGCTTTAATCCAACCCCACTTTTGTTTCTACTGTTCTCTAGTTGTGTCCATGTAAAAATAGCTGCAGAAAAGAGAACAGTGACACCACTGAGAGGTGTTGAAATGAAGAGTCAACACCAACATTTTTCAAATGTTTTAAAATTTTCCTAAATAAACAATTCAATTCAATTCAGAAAATAATTTCTAAAATTATCAGTAATTACAATAATTGCTAACGTTATCGTCACATTGAATTATCCCTTATTTAATCCAAGTTCTGCTTTTTCCACTTGAGGTTATTTTCTTTAATATAGTTAAAGCTTTTACAACCCACATTAAATATATATTTTGCAAATCTTTCTTAGCATTTTATTTTAGGCATTTGTCGCTTCGCACTCATATACAAGGATGTTACCGTGTACTTACACACTAATAGAGCCTCACAGTAGAGGAACTAATATGTCAGATAGTTAGTTAGTAAATCCAGCATAATGAGCACACTTTAGCAGTTTTTCTAAAGCAGTTAAATTGTCCCCGGCCTTTTGTTCATGTAGAGACTCTGCATGACGTTCATAACTACAATTCATGGCACCACATGGCCACCACAAACCAAGCCTCTGTCTTTTACAAATTTTAATCTGGCTGCTTCAAAATTTTATTATACATTTCTGTGCACTTAACAGTGCTGTTGCCAGGGGCGACCACACATATTACATGGCTTGTCCAGGAAGGCCATAACTCCCATAGCCAACCAATATCCTGAAGATTTACAGTTTCAGGCTACCTACATGATATGACTCACATGTGTGTCTCCTGACTCCACTACTGGAAACTGAGTCATTTTAGTAGCAAACTCATCATGAGCGACTAACCTCACTTTAACATAATTACCACAAACATTTTCCCCCACAGTAACAGCCTTGGGGTGTTGTTTCAAGGCTGCAGATAGGCACATACTGTGTGCACAAATGAGGCTCTTGCAGAGCACAATGATATTCAGTTGCAGGAGGGAACCTTGATTCTTCTCTGTTTTATAGATATTGGACTAGATATCTGCTTCTGTACAGGCTAAGACTAAAAAATTGACAATATTGTTTAAACTATCTTGTACATGGGTTTTAAAAAGTTAGAGGTATGCAAGAACTATGTTATTGCAATGATTGATGGGCCTTTTGAAAAATTATTGGGGTAGGCACCATAATTCTAGATTTTCAACGCAAAACAAATAATAAATTGTCTCAGTATGCTTACAATTACTAAATAAATAATCTGAGTTAAATGAACAGCATTGTATTGTATTGTATTGCAAAATTGTATTAGTCTAAGCAAGTCACTGCTGTAATCAGAGTTTGGCTTTAAGGTGGTGATTTGTAGTAATAGTATTACCTGTAAGCACCTTCTACGCTAGTATCCATTAGCATGATTTAAGCACTTAATATAACAAAACACTTTTGTTTGACTGCTGGGTGTAACGTTACCGGCAGGTTTAATGAGTTCAGTGCTTTACAGGACAAGAGCATCCATAATGCATGAGCCACTTTTCACAACAGGGGCGCCGTGGATGAAACCGATAGGTTTGATGTGCGTGCGCTGGTGTGGGTGTGTGGCTGCTGCATCATTGATGTCTGCTTAACCAGTGCAGCACATATGACCCGCGGCAGTTTGCAAGTCTTTTTGCACTGATTTCTGCTCTGTACACACACACGTACTTTTACACATATATTCAGACAATCACCCCAAGCCCCTGCGGTCTGTTCAGTGCACAGATAGTGGTGACAGGGTAACAGAGTTAAGCAGCAGCATAATGCCCTTTCTGTCTCCTGAAACAGACAGAACTGTCCGGAGGGTGACATGGCAGCCTGCAGAGCTCAAACAGACACCTACCTCAAAAATACACCAATGACATTTCGACTGGTGACACGCTTTATGCAAGGATGTTCTTCACAATAAGCATTAGCAAAATTAAATCAAAAGTGCAGCATTTACATCTCTCCTTTAAAGGTGTGAACACTCACCCTCACAAATCTCATTTATAATATTAATGAGTAAAGCCACAGGCAGGGGGGATCTAATATATTAAAAGGGCAAATCACACAGGAGGAGACAGTTTTGGCAGGCTCCTGCAGCTTTGGGAAAAATAGGTTTTCTGGTGATGAGGCTCAGGACACATGCTGTTTCATTACCAGGACACTGCTTAGGAATTGAAAACAAGATTAAATTTCAATGGAGGTAAATTAGGTCATCAGTGCCATAGGCATCTTGGGCTGTCACAGCTAATAAAGCCTTTCATCTGTATTTTATTTAGGACCATCTCTGTTTGGTCAGGGCGTTGGCTGTCTTCTTTAGGCAGGCATATAAACACCTTCTCATGGTGTCCAGTAGTTCACTATTCAGCCACAGAATAGACTTTCTTTTGTTTGTGCTGTATAAACAAATTAGGATAAGCAACAACCTCTATAAAGAAATCTTTTTTGATACACATATCTTCTCTAGACTTTTGGGTTGACCTCAAATAAAGCTATGCACATATTTCACTTCACTAGTCATTACAGAAGTGCCCGGAAAAAATTATGTTGTCATAATTTTCAGTTTTCTAAGACTATAAATGTGGGAAAATTTTATTCATAATTTTTTAATTCAATTTGCAATTCTTTTCTGAAATATCCATTTTTGTGATTGTCAGCATCTCATCCACTGTAGTAACATTCAGTATTTAATTCATGCATGTGTGACTGTGAGTCTGGCATTTGTCAGCCTCTCTCCCCTCACTTTGTTGAATCCTGGCACAAGCTTTGAGCTCACGCTCCTGCGTGAGCCCCGGCTCAAATGATGCTTCCACAGAAACATGCTCACAAAGAAACTTGACGCTACGTTTTACTTGATTTTATGTAGGCGTGTAAATGCTGACATGTCCCCTGGGAGCCATGTTTTAGCAAAATGAGATCTTCGTAGACATAAACATGCCTGCAACATCACAAAATATGCACATAAAGTGCAACGTGCCAGATAGGATGATCTTTATGGCCGGTAGCTAGAGCTGTAGTCTGCAGAATGTGAACATGAGAGGAGATACCTAACAGCTACAGCTACTCACATCCTTCTGCAGCGATTAAGAGAATGTACTGCAGTCATATAGTGTGTCCGGTAGAGTTTTGTCTCTTTCATCGAGCTGTAGTCATCGTCATAGATGAGTATGTTTTGATATGTTGTTGCGGTGTGGCTCTCCTCATCTGATGCTTTCATTGACACCAGTTGTTCACAAAGCAAAGCAAGGAAAAAGAAGCCAAAAAACCCTTCAGCCATTGCTGTCACCATCAGATGGACTGGAGACCAAACAAGAGGGTTTAGAGGATAAGAGTTTAGGATAGAGACGAAGGAGAGGAATGTACAGTGGATATACAGTGTATCGTTTCCAGACCTTTGCAGGATTGGACCTTAAGGCCTTGTTGCTGTAATCCCATGCTGCTGTATCATCCCTGTTTGGAGATGCTCCTAATGATTATTGTAGCTACACTGGACCTGTTAGATGATAGTTTTGGCACAGGGTTTAACTTCAGTTTATGAGAAATGCTCAGTGTTTTTAGCCAAAGAGACAGGTTGTATCTAGAACAATATGAGAATTATGAGACATCCTCTTCCCAGGATTTGCCTCCTCTCCTTTGCTGCTACAAGAGTGCTGTTGGCTATAAATTTTAACAAAGTTGGTGGTATATTCCCTCTTAATGTTGATCAGGCATCACAGTAGGATGTTTGTTGCTTATGCCTTGCTGTCCGACAAGGGCTCTTAAACTTTCTTATCTTAGCCCCTGAAGGAATTAAGTCTCCTGAGGGGACACTGACTAATATAAACACATGTGTGGGTGTACAGCCGCATTCTCAAAACCTACTTTATACCCCCACTTGATGATATGTGTGGAAATATTGCAGAATAAGGATTGACTTTAATTTCAACTTTAGGCTTCTGTCAGAGTCGGCCCCAGATGAGAATGGATGTTGTTTTGAGTTCCCATGCTCAGTGACAGACAAAAATAAGCGCACAGGCGGTTATTAAACCCTCTGGGAAGTGTTTATAACTTCAAACTAACTTGAAGTTAGTTTGAAGTCTCTTGAACAGTCATTCCATGGATATTTATGCATGATAGAAAGTGTAAAAGCTGGATTATTGCTCTTTTGACACAGCATGATGATAGGATGACATTTTAACCATTTAATGCCCCCATCTAATATTTTAAACAAAAATAGCTTTTGTCCATCATATATTTAATTATGATGCTGCTACTGCTAAGACACGTTTTGTGTCCCTCTTGTCACCCTGTGCCCCTCCCTCTTTAAATCCTGTAATTTCTTTGTGATAGGAGTCACATTTTATAGAATGAGTGTTGTCCAGCCATGTAAACACTAATAAACCATTATACCATACCAGCTGCTGGCATCCAGCCTCATCGAAGCTCTTTAAGCCTTTATCAGCGTGTTCAGAGAATTGCCTGAGGGCTACTCAGAAGTAAGACAAATAACAATGGCACTTTTGATGAAGAGAATTTTAACTCCAATAGCTTGAAGACAGGAATATAACATAACTGTCCCTAATAAACAGTATACGCAAAATAAATTCTAAATCGCCCACATCCATTTTTTTATGAATTTGACAAGCAGTCAGAGACGGGATATGTCAAAGTTTAGTGTCCTCGCACAGCAGCAGGACATTCCTTCAGCCCTGGTATGATGTCAAGTTGACACCAGAACAAAATCTCGGCTCCTGACCCAGAACCAGTGCAAAATATTAATTGTCATTTGGGCTGTATTATGTGACTTCTGCTGCTCTCAATAAAATCAATCAGCATCGCAAGTTTAAAATGTCTTCATTGATTCTTGATGCATGTTGATATTTGAAACATTGTGATATATTAATTCACCCCATGAGGCTGTCAGTGGACCAGGAATTGTGCATTTTTTCTGTCTGCCACTGTAGCAACATGGGGAAGACTCTTGTTTTATAACTGATGAAAACCTCTTTATTTGAAGCCAACCTTTTTAGATGGATTTTTGCTTTCATTGATTCACATTAGTCCAGAACACTTTTTTGACGCTTTTCCTTTTTTACATATTTTAATGGCTGCAAACTGAAATGAGTCATTGAAGTCTTTGCACTTCTAAGATAAATTCTTCTAAAGAGACGTTACTAAATGCTTAGCCACTGTTCTCCGAAAATGTGTCATTGTCTCCTGTAAATCTTTGTGTTGAGTGGGCTTCCTGCCAATGGTATTTACAGTATATGCTCTGGGGTCCTAATGGGCATTAACCAAGCTTCAGTCCCTCTTGCTATTTATCTGTGATGTGCCTGTCTACAAACATCGTTTGATCAAGGCTTTGCTGAGGAGAGACATTCTACAAAGCGTGTTAGTGCTTACATGCGTGTGTGTGAGTGTGTGTTTGCATGTGTATTGGTGTTGGAGGAGGATGTAGGAAGGATAGGTGCACTAGGAGCCAGCAATGCACTTCCTGGTGAAAGGTTTTCTAGGGAGTATTAATCAACTGCATTTGTTGCAGTGTAAACATTCATGCTGTCAACAGCGAGAATGTCTTGCATGTTGTCATCTGCTTGAGCTTTAGACACTGAGGTAGTTTGTGAAAAATAATAATAATCTGTTGTGTTTCATTAATTTTGTACTGGCTACATACCCTCCTACACCATGCTACAACATTAAAGAACCCTGTTAACATGTTCATGTGGTGTTCTTCGTACTACAACACACAACTCTGGCTTTATACAGAGTATGTCTTTATTTCCTTGACTCGGCCAAGTAAATCGTAAACGGTGCATCTCACGTTAGCAAGATTGGTTATCGGATGAATTGCTTTTTTAAATATCAGGATCGGGTCAACATTTTCATTTCATCGCTCCATCCAACTCAAAGCATCTTTGACGACCTGGGAATAAGACTAAACCTCTTGCAAATTGCTCCCTTAAGGCTTAGGCTTCCTAACCCTCCACTCACAAACTCACACACAAAAAATTCTAACTTGTGTCAGGCAGGCAGATAAATTACTTGCTTCGTGCTTTACTGCCAATAGGGACGTTTTGTCATCAGTGCCTGAAATCATTTTCATCCCAGTCCCCCCTTTCCATTTACACTTTTAACAGCCTTAAAGCCCATGAAGGCCCTCAAAGAGATAATGTCTGCTGTATTATAGCAGTTACAGTATGTCTATTTTGGATAATGCACAACCCTAGACATACTTAGAAGGCACAATTATATTAATATATAAACACATAATCTCAATTTAAAGACCTAAGACCTATTGAAAGAGATGATTTCTGTTATTATGACATTTAAATGTGGGAGAGGTAGCGTACATGCATGATTTATGTCACAATTCTGACATTGTGGATTGAATTAGGCCTGGTGTTCAGTACATGGATTGGACTGGCATTCATCATTTGTGCCTGAGAGCCTTTTTGAAAGGCTCTCTGGTGGCTCCTTGGTGGTTGCTCTCTGTTGGCTCCAGCCCTGTTTGCCAGTTTCAGACCCCTCACAGTCAAAAGCAATCTTTGTAGAGCTGCCATTTCATACTCTCATTAAGGCCACAGAAGAGGCAGAAGTACAATGTCTCTGCTAAAATGTATTACAATCACAGCTTCACCACTTCTAGTTCCAGGTCATAAGTTTGAAGGCTACACACTGGGCAATTGGGAGGACTGTTGACTCGGACTGGGACAATCTGTCCCGTGTTCAACAGTTTCGTCGTAATTTGAATAACCAAGTATTGCACACTCTGTACATTGAGTTATAAGTGCTCTAAAATGCTACCTGTAATGCACAACAATTTCAAAGCCACTTGATATTGTCTTAAAAAAATCACTAACTTCCACAGGCATGCTGATGGAAAATGAATGTGTCAAAATAAGACACTTCATTAAGATATGTCCACATCAAAGATTAATGTCAAGTAAAGACCAGTCATTCATTCATTTTCTACCGCTTATCCCGTTAGGGGTCGCGGGGATGGCAATCTTTACATCTTCGGGCGAAGGTGGGGGTCACCCTGGACAAGTCGCCAGTTCATTGCAGGTCTGACATATAGAGGCAAACAACCATCCACACTCACATTTACACCTACGGGCAATTTAGAGTAACCAGCTAACCTAACCCCCTGTCTGCATGTTTTTGGATTTTGGGAGGAAGCCGGAGTACCCGGAGAGAACCCATGCAGACACAGGGAGAACATGCAAACTCCACACAGAAACGCCCTGACCCGGAATCAAACCCAAGACCTTCTTGCTGTGAGGCAACAGTGCTAACCACTGTACGACTGGGAACCAGAGTAACCACAGTTCCTGTCGCCTTGATCTCATATACACGCACACAGATTCCAGTGGTCTGCTTGATGTTTGTTTACAGCATGTCTCTGGTAGCCTGTCTTACTACAACTATGCTAAGTATTAACACGGTGGACGAGCGCATGGGAGTGCTGCAGCAGCTCTTGACCTCGAATCAGCTCAGTTTCACAACTCCTGTGGGACGAGAGTTTGTCTTCTTGAGCGTCTGCCAGCACATTAGAAAACCCCTCCATCTCCATGGGATGTGGCATCGGTTTAAAGTCCTAGAGTACCAAGTGGTTTAGCATTTTTAGAATATTAACTACCAATTGTATCCCCCCCCCCGCGTCTTAAGGCGTGTTTTTTAGGATCCTACCTTACATGTCATTGTAAACAAAAACACTTGAAATAGAAACCTGAGAGGGTATGAAGTATAAACTTGACCTTGCCTGAAGCAGCAGTAGGTCTGAAGCTCAGCTCCAGAAATAGAATGATACAAGTCACAGATTGGTCAGCGTGCCTCCCTCTTCCTCTTTCTCTAGGGACTGCTTATTCTGTCTACTACATTTATCATCCATTGCAAGTAAATAAGTACAGCTAGTTATAAACTGGATGGTTGTCATCCTGCCAGGTCACTTAAGCAATGCTACATTAGATAATTGGTGGGATTTATTCAGCCAACTTTGGAAAATGTATTAGGTAATTCAGCCAATTATGAAACAAACATTGACCTTATACAGTATATGTGGCTTCAGTATGACAGCAATTACAGATTGATTCCAATAAATCCCCAGATATATGCTTTTATGATTTTATTTTATGATTCCATTTGTTTCTTTTTGACAGCATTAGAAGGAATTAGAAAGAAAACGGACTCATTAAGTAACCAACCTTCCTGTAGAATGCTCATAAACTTTATAGACTGAAAGTCTCGTTTTTGATGCACATCATGCCTGATATAAGCAGTCAACTCGGATTGAGGATTTCTGCTTTAATACTGCAGTCCAACAACGTCAGTCCCCAATAAACAATTGACCGCCTGGGTGTTCTTCAGAGAAAATATAAGGAACCAATCCTGATGACTTGCAGGGGTGTAATAGAAGTTGTAGAAATGCACAAGTAGCTTCTTCTTTTCTTCCTGAGAATCTCTGTCTTTTTCAAACATGCCGATTTACTCCAATGTTAGAACTTGCTGTTGTACAGTATATAGTAGACTAGTTTAAAAGTCAGATACGACAAATCAGATAAGCAGAGGCTCACTCCTGCTGCAGGTGAGGGCCAGAGCGATGAGAGGAGATGAAGCAGAGCTAAAGCCAACATAGACATTCATAGGCAAAGATGACAAGGGGATTTTTTAAATGAAAAACAAAATAAATTATGAAACAAAATGTTTTAAGGGTTTAATAAATTGGTCCTCAAGTGCCTTGTGCCATTACATATCTATAAAACTTAAAGCACTTGAAGCAAAAATGAATACAGTCAATGAAGGGCAAATATCCAATGTGATTATGAGCCACTGCTTTAAACTGAACAAACCTACTCTTGCTCAGTCAGACCTGAATGACACATTTTTATGTCAGAATATGATAGAGATTCCTGAGGTGCAGCACTTTATGAGTCTTGAATATATTTAAGAGAATCAGAATTCTTTTCCATCCCGATCTGTTGCTGTGCTCAATAAGAGGCCAAGAATTCAAAAGTTTTTGTTCCTCGAGGCCATAATGAAATTAAATATACAGACAAAAGTAATCTTTAATTAAGTTAGTGTGTTAGGGCAAAGACAGCCCCTGTCAGGTACCTCATTACAGTGAAAAAAGACTCTGCCAAGACTTTGGGTGTTAGATAACTTTCTGAAACACATCTTCACACATCTGAAGTTCTTTTAATTATTAAGTATCTGACAGATGGCCCAGGTCTGATAAGCCAATTTATTCTGGCTTTTGGCATGTGCAACATGACCAAATGAACCAGCAAGTTAGCTTCTTTTTTTCCCTTAATCTTCTCATTTTCTCATACTGTGCTGGAGAAAAGGATGGCTAAGAATGTGGCAAAGTTCCTTGTCCTCTCCTGACCTTGTGGATGTTGCTCAAAGCATGCACATTTGCCTACGCTAATGAAGTCTGCATATGAACACATCCCAGCAGCATCTGTGTGTGGGAAATAAAACAATCTCAAAACAGGATTGCAATAAAATTTAATTGATAATGATGATGATTTGTGAACATATCTACTCGATATCACAAGGCACAATCAAGTTTGACAAAAGCCTGTCAGAGTTTGCAGTTTTTGGCTTGCATGTGGTAAATGACCACCTCCTGTTGCAAGCATAGTTTGAGTCTAGGTTAGGAAAAAAAAGATACATTGACAGCTGGACAAGAGGAAAGAAGGGAGTGGAAGTGGAGCCATGGGCAAGGTAAATGACGGGGATTGTGAAAGGAAACTCGTGTAATCCTTCCAAACTGAGGACGTTGTAAAAAAGGTAACACTACGTCAGTTGTATTAAAGTAGTTTAAATTCCTGAAAAGTGACAAGGAGCAACCTGCTGCTCTGCAAAACATGTTGGCGGTTGGTGCCAAAAAGAAGTGGAAACACAAGAAATCTTTTCCATCACCTAAAAAGGCACCATCCCAGCAACCACACAAAGAGCAAGAAAATGTAAGCTTACTTTTGTGCAACTCCACACACACAGCCCACAACAATCAAACAATTTATTGTGTCGTTTTTTGGGCCAGATGAAAAGAATTCAGAAAGGAACAAAAATATACTTACTGTATAGCAAAAGACATGATGCTTCTGTGCACAGTGGAGAAGGATGGGTTCAGGAAACTGATTGAAGTTCTGACTCTGTATTAGGGAACGCGTGCTGCCCTTAATTTTCTTTTGCCAGTATTGGGCCCTGCTGCTCTCATGACGATGGAAGAGCATTTTATACAACTCAAATGTTTATTGTAAAAGAAAACTTTAAAGAATACCCTTTGTGCTCAATAAAGGCTTCAGTCAGGATGGTCTTCGGATGGCAGCGTCAGCAAAAACTACATATCGTGATAAATATCGATATCAATCAATATGAAGAAATATATTGAGTTTACATTATTTGCAGTATCACCCAGCCCCACAATGCTGTTAATGTAGAGTGGGGGCGCATACCGAGCGTCTTTGTCTGTTATTAAGTATGTTATAACATTTTTAAATTTCCTCTGGGCCTCTCCTTTTGAGTTCCTTCATGTTGTTAAATGCTTTGTTCCTCCAGTTGAATGTTTGGGCTTCACTTTTGAAGCCGAAAACATTTGTCCGTGTAGGGTCCCACATTGATTGCTAATGACAATCTGACTTTTAGAAGAAGGGCCTATGAGCATGATTTTTGACAACACAAATACATACAGATTACATGTGTACATGTGTGTGTTTTTATAATTCAAATTACTTAAATCTGACTTTGACCGTGATAACTTGAGAAATAAATTAATAAATATGGAATTAAACTAATGGTAATTTAAACTACAATCTATGCTACATTTTTGTCCACATACAAATTATCTGTTAAGATGGATATGTTTTGTTATTACAGATATTAAATTTGCTTTGCTGCATTTGTGTGCAACCTCATTTTCCAAATTTATAAAAGGAAATTATCTTCTGACGTAGAACTATTTTGGAACCGATTTACACTGGGGACACTTTTCACATATTATATAGTTAAAGGCAAATCTTTTTAGGAAATTGTTTTATTAAAATGATTAACATCTGTCCAAAAGGTTGTGTACTCATTCAAAGTGAGGAAAGGTAATTACCCAAATTCATGTTCACCACAAAATCACCACTGTGATAGATGCATTCAATTATATGTATAATCAGTCGAAAAGGCAACTTTCGCCCTGGCGGCAGTTTAAAGTGTCAGCTATTATCTATAGCTCTGCTGGAAGACAGATGTGTTAACAGATGCAACATGGCAAGGAAAGCCCCTGGTGAGTTGTGGCGTCAACCTGTCCTTCCCCTCAACACTCAGCAGCTTAGTGAAAGGTCAAGAGGAATCAGGGTAGTGATTTATATGCTAAAAATAGTAACCATGCCAAGCCTAGCACCTTGGGTCTGGATAACTGATAGCTCCATTTGTTTCTCTTCAAAGCCTTCCCTCACTCTAGAAACCACAGCTTTAAATACTATAGCTGCAGGCCCAGGATTCTACCTTGAAAGTAACCAGAGGCAAACTGTGATGGTTTTTTGTGTGTTTGGGAATCAGAGATCTGGTGGCTTGCTGCTGTAGATTGTCATTGCAGCTCTATGTTATATAAGCCCCTTTCACAGAGCCTGTTCAATGCAGGCCTGTTGCACCTGGCCAATCAGTGTATATGTTACAGAGGCATAATGGGGTCACAAAGTTTGCATAAACAGAGAGAGCTGGCGAAGCTTAACGATGGGATGGAGCTGTAATGTTTTGTTGACATGTTTGTGACCCACAAGCAACTACCACTAGTGTGCAGTTAACTGAAAGAAGAAAAACAATCAGAAATGTCTACAAATTGTTGAGACAGTGCAATCTTATGGCGCTACTGCTACTTAACCTACTTACCCTTTTTCCCTAATAAAGAATGGTGAAATGGGGGCATAGGCCAACAATAATGCTGTTCTTCCTGATATAATAATGATAACCAATGTTTATTCTGAACTTAAGTATTCTCCATTATGTATAAAACAAAATCATTTTTTAATTATTGCTTGAAAAGTATGTTTTTTCATAATGAAAAAAAATAGAGAAGTCATATCAGTTTATGTAGGAGACGGCACTCTCATAACATGAGAGGGTGAATAAAGCACATTTAGGCAGGCCCATTCACCGTTTCAAAGGACTCAGCCTTTTCTGTGGCCAGGCCTGATACAGTCCATGTTTTCACAGTGTGCCACAAATGCTCAATTGAATCACACTGTTGGGAGTTTGGAGGCCAGTTCAGTGTCTTGGGCTCTTAGTCGAGATCCTTAAAATATTTCTGAATTTTATTCGTGACTTGCAAGGGCATTATCATTAATAGTAGTGTGTCTGTATTTATCACATGTAGAGTATGTAAAGTGTACTGTATATATGTATATGTATGTATGCATGTATATAGTTATCAAAATTATTTATTGTTTGATCAGATTTATTTTTTAAGTATTATAGTTTAGTTTTTTTTGTGTTATTTACATGGAATTACACATTATATACAGTATCAGCTAAATGAATCACACCCTAAACTGTACATCTTGTCCTGGTTATCCAAAGCATGCAGTCTGCCTTTATCAGTAACTATGTGTTTTAAATGCCAAATATCCCATTTAGTAGGCATATTAATTAGATGCCCTCTGTGCAAACTAATACTTAAAGCTACAGGCAAACATATAGCACTTGTCAGACATTTTCACACCCTTTCAATAATTATAGCATAAAAACGTACCCCCTTGACTTTCCTCACATGTCTGTTTGTAATGTAGTGCATACACAAACGGGTGCAGGTCACTCACAGCAGAGACTGACTCAAAAACTGGTACAGGGAGGAGCTTCCTGCCACCACCATTTCAAATGTCACCTCCCGGGGAGGGATGAGAGCTGAAAGAGGGATGAGAGTATTAGGTGGTGGAAAAAAATACAGCATGTAAAAGAAGGAATGTGTCTGATTCTGGATAGTGAGGAAATCGCTCATTATTACAAACAGTCGAAGAGATAAGTAGACAGTCAGTGTGTCTTTTTCCACACAGCTTCTCTTTCTTTGTCTGTTTCTCTCTGTCTCTTCTTCTTGCCGTAAATGTCACACCAGGTTGATCTCTTTAGACTCGGTAGGAGGCAAGTCAACTCTATTGGCCACCCAGCCTCTTTGATGACTGATGATCTTGGGTCATTTCATATTCTTCTATGCAATAAACTAGAGAAAAGCTGAAGCTGACTGAGGGAATAAAATCATGTTAACTGTTCAGCATGGACTGTTGACTTTGTTTCGTTAGTTGACCAGTACAATGAAAATAGCATCAGCTAAAACACTGAGAAGTTGTTACAGTCTTTTCACTCTGTGTGCACTGAAGTAACTGCTTTACAAGCAAGCAGATGTATTTATATGTAGCACATTCTACTCGCAGGGGCAATTAATCGTGCTTTACATTAACATACACATTAACCTTTAGATATATAAATAAATCAATATGACAATTAAAATAGTTTTAAAGATAATTGAAAGGCAAGTAATCATGTTTCTCAAAATCTGGATAGGGGATTAGATAAACAAGATTTTCCAGCTTGGTTTCCAGAAAGGACACTTTCTTGACAATGTCGGTGCAAGCAGGTTTGGGATTGGTTTTTCACATACATGTATAGCATGCCTATGTAGGATGTAAAGAAAGATCCTTACCTAGAGCACCACATGCTGATATCCTTAGAAGTTCAGTGTAAAGTCAGATGAGAGCTTAAATAAACACTAAGTTACCCATTGAAGTCAAGAGAAGTTAGTTTTAACCACTAAACAGTTGACCAATTGTGAAATCCAGGCACATTAGGACTAATATGTGGTTGGTGGGAGGGATCAAATGAAAGGAACAGTGGAGAGTTGACCATTTAAAACTGTATTTTACCTTTAGTGGCTCCGTGTTTATATCCACAGTTGCTCTGATCAGGGTGATATTCCAGAGGAAAGCACATCTGCACTTCCAGAACATCCTCTGTCAGAATGTAAGACGTGTTAAGACGATACGCTGGTTATGAAACCTGAAATACACACATACCACATTCAACATATCTGTAGGAGTTTTCAGAATTGTTTGTTGCCAGACAGAATGGGGCCTATGGGCGATGAACTACTGAGCTTTCTGCTATTGTTATAATGTGATTTTGAGGTGGAGAGATCTGGACCAGAGTCTCTGAGTAGTCTAACTATACCAGCACCACTTGTCAGCCACCTCCCGCCATCCCTTCTGCCTGTTCTGCCTGTTCTGCTGGGATTCCCCTTCATCCTGCTAAGCCATTCATTAGCAGACGCTGTTTGGCACCCTGTTTGCTAATTGAACTGGTGTGGAGGGCTTAGCTAATTAGCCAACATCACTGTGTCTAACCCCCCTGTACTTCTGTTTTTATCAGTATCTCCTGGTTGCCCTCAGCCTTTTGATCAGCCTTCTGCCCAAAGTCTGTTTTTGATGTGTAGCCTTGCATTCAAATTAGATCATTACTACAGGGCAAATGCTAAAATAAATCTGAGGATTAGTAAAAAGATGTATTGCGAGATCATTGAAAAATATTACACAACTGATTTTCTTATATCACTGATTGCTTGGGCTGCAATGTCTTAAGTGGAAGGTCTTTGTTGGCTCTATTCCTGTAATGGTAAGAGTTGTAATACTGCACATGCAACAAGCGATTGAGACTGATGTTTAGATCCTAGTTTTCAGGGTCAGATTTGATCTGTGTAGTAAGTAGATTAATTTAGTTTACATTAGTGTTTATTGGAAAACACCAGGTTGAAAAATTATGTTGTGCTGTGACGTATTAAATGAAATTGTCTGGGGTTTGTTGTTTCATTGATAGCAATGAACAACAATAAATAATGATAAAAGCAGTGTGTTACTGGGTTGAACTACAGTACATGATGCAAAGCTGCTGTTTGTTAGCACATTTGTGCCATTTAATTGCCTTTAATATAGCTAATATAGCTAATATATTAGTAGGCTAAAGGCTCTTTACGCCACCATCTAGTCAAGATGTCGCTGTTTTTTTGTTGTTGATGCCATTATGGCCTTCTTGTGCTGACCCTAGTGATTTGTCATTCGTTTTTGCGTAACAGTCTGCCTCCTCTGTTGTTTTGGAAGGGCAGCGCCACCCAGTCTGTCTTGAATTTCCCATTAAGACCCAATTACACTGTAATAGGGGATAGAAAGCCACAAGGGTAAACCATTCCACCCCACAGCTCACAGAAAGGATGTTAATACACAACCAGTGTGTTCAGTGAAGTCGTGTACTCATGTACAGGTTTCATTTCCCACATATTACAGCTTGCTCCAGTGAATCTTTAAGTGGCATCATGCAAATCAGTCACAGACAATTTAGACACCTGTTAGGCATTATGTTTATATCATTCTGAAAGGCTAGCTACTGTGTAAGTGCTCAAGCATCAGAAACAATGCATTTGCGAGTGATTAACAATTCATTTAATCATAGTATTCATGAATTTAAGCATTTATGTATCACAATTTTCTAACAGTCTCTAAATTTGTCTGTAAGCATGGGAATGGTATTACTAGTTAATCCAGTTGGACAGCTGGCTCTACACTTTGGTCAAAACTAAACTATCTGTAGCGAAATTTTGTAAATGCATTGTCTTCAGAGGATGAACCCTAATGACTTTGGTGGCTCCCTGACTTTTCCTCTAGAACCACTTTTAAGTTCTTTTTTGTGGTCCTGAGTCAAATTGTTCAAGTCAATCTGGATAGATTTCCTTAGGCTCCCAGTGAAGAACTCATGCTGATCCTCTGAACTTTCTTCTAGCAATCATCTGGTTATAATTTCATTTTTGTTCAATTCTAAATAAAAATAATTGACATTTTTCATCAGCCTCAGTGATGTGCTAGTTAACAAATGTTAACATGCTAACATTTATCATTTAGAAGGTCCAGACTAAACCTCCATTTTCAGCTTGATAACCTTGTCGTTGTGAACATATTGACGTTAGCATTAGTTCTCCATTCACAGAACTAATTCAGCAATTTGTTGCAGTGTACAACCACTTCTTCGTTTGTCAACTCTCATAGCTTGAGGAGCCAAAGGTTTTTGTGGACAACTGTGAACTCAGTTGACTCAGTTTTTTAATAAGCGTTTTCCATTATCTACAGACATTTAAGCTGTGTTTCACCCCTCAAAAGCTGATATGACAGTTGTTAATAAAACACAATCCATCTGTAGCTGATCCCTCACTCATTCATGCCGTAAATGGAAGGAACAAAGCAAAAGAGGGAGGGAGGGGTAAACAAGAGGATAATCCTTCAGGATCAGCTGTGTGTGGGTGGACATGAATAAGTGCATCTGGCACAGCCTCCTTCTCTTCCTATCTTGCTTTCTCTCCACTATCTGTCTACGTCTCTCTTTTTCTTGTCTGTCCTCAGCTAACACTCAGACTGGACTGCAGGCCTGTGCACAGCTCTGTCTAAGCTGCTAATTGGACAATACACACTGCATGTGCACTGTGATTTGGACATTTATTCTGCATAAGGGTTACCAAGCAGCTACAGGCAGGGGTGTTTTTCAGATTTTCCATCAAAACCATATCCTGCATGTTTTATTTTACACCCAATTGATTAAAGGCAATTATGACGATTGCTTTGTCAATAGTTCATTTTGCAGGCACAGATTGCCTTAGCTGAGAGTTTTCATTTTAGCATCTACTGGGTGTTTACGTTGGGATTTCGAATGACAGAGTTTAAAGTCAATCAAGATAATGAATATCTCATATAAACTGAAAAATTGAACAAGTTACTGTAACGTTTTTAGGAACCACAGATAGATCTGAAAAAGAAGAGCTGAAAATCTTCACTGTGATTGACATATTTACACCGATCAGCCTTAACATAAACACCACTGACAGAAGTCAATGACATTTATCACCATAAATGATCACCATTGCAAAGTTCTTTTTCAATGTACTGTCTCTGTTGCATATCACCAGCAGTTCAAAATGGAGTTCCGATTGTGTTACAGACTTGTCTTTTACCTGTCAATCAGTGACACAACCTTTAGGGTGTGTACCTGTGGTACTGCAGTATCTAGAACTAGATTGTTGGTCTGCAGATCCTTTGAGTACTGGATTACAGGGTAGGGCCTCCTCATGAGGCTCTTTGACCCATTCCTTTGGCACTTCTCAAGCCTTTTTGTGGTGCAAGCATTGTTCAGCTGATAGACCCACTGTCATCAGGGTATGCAGGTGCTATGTGGGGTAAAGCACCAGGATCAAGGGTTTCACTGCACAACTTTGCACTGTAGCAAGTTGATCAGTGGTAATTACTTTAACTGTCAGTGGTGTTAATGTTGTGGATCATTGGTGTGTACTGTATTTATGACACTAACATTTTATTTTATGCTTACATTCATAATTTCATATTTATAATCAACATACCAAAATTGATTAAATTCAAAAAAGTAAATTTACTTGTAAGCAGATTTTAACATTTTAGATGCTTTAAATTCCATGGTTGTTGACAATCGCATGAATCTTAAAGCTTTGCGAATGGGTGGTGATTAGGTGAAAAGGGTGTTCTGAGATTTTCTGTGTTGCAAAAGTAATGTTCAGTGTTGGATACAGTCCACCCTTATGTCTAAGATGATGTGTTAGTTCCTTGGGTTAAACTGTAGTATTTTAAACTTTTTCAACAGGGTATTCTACAGTTGTTCATTTATATATGTCTAGTGCAGTTTAAATGTAATCACAACAGCTTCTTGTCCAGGAGGTATATAATCATTTATCATGCTTGGAAGGCTGACAGACAGCAGGAGCATTTCTCTTTGTCATACAAAGATGTAACTGGTGTAAATTGCAAACAGGATCTGAGGAGCCAAAATGAGAGTTGCATTAGTCCATGGGCCAGTGTCAAAATAACTGGAATGGGAGTGGTACAGCAGCACTCATTATTATGGGGCTTCACCTTTTGATACTGTCAGTTCTCACTGAAATATATGACATGCTGCTTTTCTTACTGATGATTTATTTCTCCCGGGACAAATTATTTCAATTCCCTCCTCATCCGACCCTGTATTTAACAAGATAAGGATAAAGCAGAAAATATATTTTTGGTACTAATACTGTTCCCCCACAATCAGAGAGGGATTGTGTCTTTCCTGGAAAAATAAGATATGGTTCGCGTGGATACAAAGACAGGTGTTCTTTCAAATAAGCGCTGTAAAAAATAAAGAAATAAATGAAATACAATAAAAAAGCGAACTAGCATGGATAAAATTCTCACAGCGGATCCACTTAAACAGATTCTGACTCCGAAAGAGATTTACAGTATGACACATTTTGAGAATGAGCAGGAAAGCTCTTTGAAGCAGTGCTTGAACAAGTGGCAGTCCTCCAGTTCCTCCTCACTTCAGCAGAGAGTGCATGAAATAAATTAATGAATGAATATATGCATATGACAGGGGCCGTAAACTAATCAATCGGTGGTTTCAATTAATAAAAAAAGGGGAAAGACTGTTCTCCAATTGTCAGCCTACCTGAGACAGGGTGCTCACAAGATGGCTCTGACTGAGTTTGGGTGAGTTTGTCATCTTTTGATGGGGAGGCAGTACAGACTCTGTCCTGGCTTTGCTTCAATTGATAAACTTACCGTCACAGGTTTGCTAGGGTTGTTTTGGAGTTTGCTCATGTAGTCTGCATATGCTTTGTGGACTTTTAGAAGTCTGTCCTCCCCTAGGGACTCCTGTGGGGGACACTGCAGTAATATAGGGTTGCAGGGTCATTACTATGAGCAATTTGGTCCCTATTCAGTCAAATGAGTGCTGTGTTCATATTCTTGGCACAGAATCTCATTTTCTCAGTGGGTTGTCTCTAATCCTGTTAGTGGTAATCATAGTTCTCCAATTACCACTCGATCTATGATCCAACCTCTCCCTGTGGCCTAGATATTCCCGACAGTAGATAACCAGCACAGTTGTCTAATCTGTGTTGTGTTTTCCTTCGGACAGAGGTCGCTTTTTAATGTGAGGAATGGCTGCCATGTTGGGTGTGACATTGTCAATGTGGCAGCTTTGTAGATAATCCACTGACAATCTTCAATATAATGAATGCAATGCAATACGACCTGCGGCATCTAAATGGAAAATTAATCTCTTCTCTTGATATTTGGACATCCTCTTGAGAAATGAAAATAGTGACAATAAAAATCTACGCACAAAAATATGCAAATATATTTTGATAACATATAAGAAGGAGTTCATAAACTCAGTCTTGAGTACTACAGTAAATCAAAAAAAGAGGCTGGAGCATTGAACTTTAAGCCAACAAGAAGCATATTATCTTTACACAGATGGGACTTTTCCACACTGTTATATACCCACCATTAAACCTTTATGTTTTTAAACTTAAAGCACAATAAGCTCTGGTGATTTAGAGGCCAGTGATGAATGAAAAACTCATCTGGCTTTGACTGTATACACACAAACCATTGTATGGTCAAAAGGACAACTACAACAAATTAGCATTTGTACAATGTAGTATTTGTACTAGTATCATGTTATTGTAATAGTGAGCCAAACTCTATTTCATCTTTTTGTGCTTTTGATTTTGACTCATCAATTTCCATCACTGATCTGGTCAAGGAAGATGCAAGAATATCCCCCCAAAATTGAATACAAGTAAAAGGCTTTAACAGACAGCCTCAAGGTACAGAAGAAAAGAAAATCACTGGTTAGCAGCCAGTAACCTAATTGCTTTGATGCAGTTGGATGATTTCAACTTCCATTTGCCATTTTTCAGCATCTCAGTGTCAGAAGAGAACAACAATCTGATCTGTACTCTGATCTGGCAGTCCTTGTCATTTTCTCTCTAGAAAGATATTTTCAAATCATGACCATAATAACTAATAATACTAACTAGTAGTATTTTGGTATGAAACAAACAGTGATTTTATTTTTAACCTATTCTGAACAGTGTATGGCCAATCTGATCATCATGTTTCTTACATTTTACCTGCAGTTTTATTATTTTCACTATTTTTTTTCTTCGCCCAACAGCATGACAGTGTTCCAGATGTGAAGTGCAAAAAGTAATTTCTTAGTAAACAAAACATCAAAAGGAAGCTCAAAAAAAATGCATTTTTCATAAATAGGGAGAAAAATGTTGAAATGTCAGTTTTCATTATTAATTGATGCTGAATTTGGTTTTCTAGCTGTTCTCCAACATTTTTAAGGGTCCTTTACCTAACTCACATATGGAAATCATTGTCTTATTTCACTCCTTCAGGATCCCAGAACAAAGCACAAGTTTAAGATCCACACCTATGGGAGCCCCACCTTCTGTGACCACTGTGGCTCTTTGCTGTATGGCCTCATCCACCAGGGCATGAAGTGTGACTGTGAGTTGAATTCTTCTCACTCAGTAGCTAAGAGATTTACAAAAAAAAAGGATTTTTCATAAAACATCATTTTAATTCAATTCTAAATAGTTGAATTACATATACAAATTCTGTATATCCTCTTGGCTTTAATGAATAAGGGATACAATTTTCAATGTTTTTGTGATTATTGGTATCACTTTTTCTTTTTGTCAGATTGCGGATTGTAAATCGTAAATGTTCATAATAATAGACTCTAGTTATCAAAGTTATCAAATAAATTAAGTAAATAAAGTAGCAGAAAGAAGAAATATTCAAGTAAAGTACATCAAACTTTTACTGAAGTATAGTACTTGAGTAAATTGCACTTGTGATATTCCAACACATGTTTCTCTTAGCTGTGCCACCAAGATTTTTATTTATTCATTTTTTGTAATGCAAATGAATTTTGGTTCCAAATAGTCTTCTTGGTTAATAACAAACTAACTAACAAATTAAAGTAAAATCCAAATATAAAACAAAAACAGATAGATGAATAACAGATAAATAATATATCCAGTAAATTTTTTACGGTGAATCATTTCCTCATGAGAGGTAGAGGAAGCAGTTCATATTATAAATTCTGTGTTAGAAGTGATGACAGTCCTGAAGCTCAAATGCTAACATAAAAATTCACACTGTGCTGTTCTGTAAAGTACGTCAATGAAGACATAAGTGGAAAATAATAGTTTATTGTAAGTGGCTCTGCAAAAATTATCTGTTTTACAGGCACTTTATCACATCAGTCTCCTGAAAAATGACTTGTTCCCTCTCACTGAATATCACAGGCCTGTGAATTTCCCTTCTTGACTCTCTCTCATTAAATCACACATAGCTTATTTTCAGTCTGCGTCTGTTCAACGCATCCTGAATAGGCCTGCTATGAAAGCATTACCGTCTTTATTAATATCCCTCGCTCACTCTTCTTCCTTTTAATCCTGTGTCGGCGGATTAGTATAAATGTCTTAATGAGCTTCTAAATACATTCTCCTGCACCTGCTACTGACCAACAGTAATGCTTAATGATTGCTGAGGGGTGTACATAAATAGAGATGTGGAGCGGCAAATTATTTTTGCAGATCAATTGCACCAATTACACCACAATAAGCTCACATTGTAAGTCCTGCTGAGCCACAAGAAAATTACAGTAAGGCACAAAAAATAAACATTCATTGGTAAAATTATTTATCATCAACTGACATTTTGATAGGGACACTGGAATTTTGTTTGTGCTGGCTGACACCACATATTATGTATGCATGACATCACAAGCTGAATCTGGGTCACCCTTGTTATCTCCTCTGTCACACAGTGTTCCGAAAAAAACATGAAACAATCCTTTAATATTGGGACAAACATGTATGATTAAATTAAAACAGAAGTAAATCCAGCACCATACTGTAGTATGGATTTTCTGTTAAGCCATAAGAGGCTGCATGCATAATTTTTATGACTCATTATCATAACTGTAGCTATTAGTTGTTTCAAGTAGGAAAAAAAGGTTTAAAAAACACACACATACTTAAAATGCAATATAATAAAAAAGAAAATCAGTCAGGTCCAAGTTTATCAGGAATGCTCAGCCGCATCAGT
Source organism: Mola mola (assembly GCA_001698575.1). NCBI lineage: Eukaryota > Metazoa > Chordata > Actinopteri > Tetraodontiformes > Molidae > Mola > Mola mola. The sequence goes on along the minus strand of KV751376.1, from coordinate 3,081,720 downwards.
ATTTCAGATTTTCCATGAGAGCCATTAAGACTTCATCTCACCTCCATCCATATTTTTCTCATGTCTTTGCTCCCCTCTCTGCCTCTGTCCCTGCAGCCTGTGATATGAACGTCCACAAGCAGTGTGTCATGAATGTGCCCAGCCTTTGTGGAACCGATCACACTGAACGGAGGGGGCGTGTTTACCTCAAGTGTGAGGTCAGCGCTGATAAGCTGCAGGTCACAGGTAGGCTTCACGTCCCCGCTCATTCCATTAGCACCCTGCGGATTGAAAGATGTTTGACTTTGTCACACTTGATACACTGTGACAGGCACCATTGTTTTGTTTATCGACTGTGAACCCGGATCAATTTCGACACTTTGCCCTTTTTTGTCGATAAACCATGACTGTCTGATTCCACCTGTCACACACTGACACTCACTCCACTGTTGCCATTAGCATGAATTGGATCTTTTCGCCATCATCTCGGCCCTAACTCTGACTGCTTTTAACGTAGATGGGCCTAATTTTAAATGCACGACTGGCCTTGTGACTGACTTGTGATCTTTATGCTGCATAGGCTACTCCCTTTTAGTGCATGGATCGATAATGGTTCTCCTGCTAAATATTCTGCTGGAGGAAACAATTCACAGTTATGACGCACTTGGACAGGGATCCCGTTCCAATTATAAAATCCTACAGGGGTGTGTGGTCTGCTGCATATTGTAACTCTGTTAAAACAGTCACGAGTTGCGGTTTGTTGGATGGAGTTTCAGATGCGGCTGAACTGTCTCCGCTGCGCAAACCAATGGTATGATATATTAATCTTTGTCCCATCAGTATTACACAAAGGCAAGCGCTCTACTTGTGATCACTGAGCAGGGTCAAGGCTTTGCAATCATCTCTCTGACTATTATTCATCAAGAGGCTATTCATCAGGAGGATATTCATCGAGGCGGTTTGAATTACTGATCCCTCCGGTTTTAAAATAACACCTGATATTTGCTGCCAAAAGGATATAATGAGAGACTAGTAATAGCATTTACTTTATGAAATGTAATGAATTGCTATGTCCACAGACATTGCACATGCTTTAGAAATGTTTTTGCCATTTCTTAATATTGTCTGAACAAAAGAAAAAAGATAAATCTATACATTACTATATCTATAGTTATCTATACTCTGAGCTCCACCATTTTGGGAAAAGTTTACACCATGTTGTTCAAGTATAAATAGACAGTTTCTCCTTAATCTGCCACAGTGGGTACGGCCACTTTCAATTTCACTCTGATGCTGGCATGACGAGTGCAGAGAACAAGTGGAGATATATTTGGCAAAATCAGGTTTCTTCACAAATGGACGTGTGTGTGTGTGTGTGTGTGTGTCAGTTTTGCATATAATCTAAATTTATCGCATTCTTGATGGATGGTAAACAGGCTTTCATTTAGATTAACAGACTTTTTCATGCATTGATCATGTGAAATGAGAAACATGACTTTCTCTGACTCCTGTGTTCGAGTTATTTTCCCATATCCCCCATGTGACTCTTGCACATGGGCATGTTGTGATGTCTCTTGTCAGTCTCTGTTCAACGAGATGTCCTGGAGAATTGTCAGCTCAGTCAAAACCACAGGGTTTTTGGCGTAATAGAAGGTCATTGCCGCTGCCTCTCTGGCATTCTGCTCTTGATTTATCAGCATTTGCCAAATACCAAATAGAGTTAGTTTATATATCGCAAAATTGTTTCACAATTCATAATTTTTGACTCCGCAGAGAGGGTTGAATAATCCTATTAAGAGCAAATAATGGCTGCTGTGGTTAAGCTGAGAGTTCCAGGCATAATCTGTTAAACATTATCTGTTATGACGTTCAATGTTTCTGGCTAAAAGTAGCTCAAGAATGAGAAGTGTGGGTGCAGAGTTGTCAGATTTTAGTATGTGGCAAGGGGTTTTCTTGCCACTGCCTGTGGCTCTCCAACATAGCTGCCACAGGATTCAGTCAGTGGATGTACTGTAGCTCTTTTATAAAAAGCACCTCAATGACTTGTGTTTGTGCACTAATATACAGTTATGTGTATGAATCAGTTTGTGCAGCCTTTTGTGCAGAAGCACAGAGAAATAAATTAAACAAAACAAAGAGCAGATCTGCATGTTAAAAAAAATTGAATGTTTAATATGTACACTGCACACTGACTAAACTATCTGTGCTGTTCTGTTGCAGCCCACTTTGCCATGCATTACAAAGCATGCTGTAAATTCCCTGGCTGTAATGATCACTATCATTACTATCATTGCTAGAACAATAGTGGCTGCAAGGAGCCCGTAGCAGGCACATATAATCATTCAATTAGCCGGCTCACGGGGCTCAGTGCATCATAAGACCTTTGCACTGAACTTTGTTGACTTATTCAGTTATCACATTATCACTCAAAGAAGAGGGCCAGCATGGGAGGAGAGGTGATTCAACACTTACACACATGAATAACACAACACAAACAGAGGGAAGAAACATTTTGTGTATGTTTATCTCATTCATAGCAGTTCCGTGCTCATTATCTGATCACTAAAGTTTGCACTTTATACATTAGCAACCTCAGATGAGGCGCTAAAATGTCTTAATGGCCCAACATTGAAATACCTAAAGTGTGACGAAGCTTTCAACACAGTTGTGCTCTCTTCAAAACATATTGAGTCAAATATTTATTCAAGATTTTGGGCGCAGATGTTTCATTTCCCCTATTTCCGCGGGTGTCTCCTCTTCTCATGCATTCTTCTGGAGGACATTTTTTAGGCAGTGTCCTCTTTGTGATGTTTGTACTGTTAATAAGTTCCTCTCCAGGTCACAGTCATAAAACTGACTTTAAGTGAAAGATAATAATAAAAAAAAGGATTACTATTTTATTTTTGCTCAACCGTGTGATGTCATGGATTTCCCTCAACTCATGTCAATGATGTGTAGTATGAGAGCAGTGATTCCGAACTGTTCTGACCCATTAAAATAATCGGCCAGGGCACCAACTCACTCAACAAACTTTTCACTGTGGTCAAAATATTTATGGCTCTCCAACATGCTGCGCCCAAGTGAGGAAGGCACAAGCGTTAATGATTAAAATATTAAACTAAGGTGGCAGGGCTTGATTTTAGATAGGGAAATAATTTCCTCACAACCCAAAGTCTCTGTCGGCTCCTTTTAAAGTAAAAGCTTAGTTGCCGTGTTGCCTGCTCAAATGTACAGCTAGTGAACGGAAGAGCAATGTGTGAGAAATAAACAAATAATTAATAAATAATAATCAGAATTTTTAGGATTTTTCCTTCATTCGTATCAAAGCTGCTCAGAGGTTGGTAAGCCTGTTTTAAACATATGGCATGCCTAAATAAAAGTCTTTTTCACAATTCACAGCAATCAATTCTCATGAACACACTGAATAGCATCCTTTCTAAATTAGAAATCAGGGCTACAAACCATTTAATGTAAAACAATCCATCTAAAATACTGTATGTAAGTAACTTAATCATCTCTCTGAGCCACATGGAGGTTACGACCCCCCAGGTTGAGAAACACTGTACTACTTTATTGCGCCTGTATATGAACATGTCACAGTTTTATGCGCGCATGTACATATGCAAGGTTGGGTGCGTATATACCACCTTTACCTGCAGTAGTGTTTGGTTTGAGAGAAAACCTGAACAGTGATATGTTACGTTGCACTGTAAATGGTAAATGTCCTGTATTTATATAGCGCTTTTACACTACAGGTTTTACATTCACCCGTTCACAGACACATTCATGCACTGGTGGCAGTGACTACCTCGCAAGGTGCCACCTGCTCATCAGGAGCGTTAACCATTCACACACTCATACACTGATGGCGCAGCATCAGGAGCAATTTGGGGTTCAGTTTCTTGCTGAAGGACGCTTCGACATGTTTTTTCCAGAAGCAGGAAAAGGAGGCAGTGGATGGCTGAAAGAAGGTAATTTGCATCATTTTTAGAGTTCAGTCCTTTTTTTAGGATGTGTATGTGTTCGGAGATAGTGTGCACTATCATGGTGATAAACTGAGTACCCGTAATTGCTTTTTAGTGTGAATCAAGCAATTTTTTTCTCACATTAGTTGCCCAATACTTCATGTGGTTTTATAAAGTAAAACTGAAGCTGCTGACATGAATCCTTACTTCCCCTTAATGTTTTTTGTAAGGGCCATCTTAAATCTCTTTCATAACTGCTGCCTTTTTATCATAACTTTTTTTTACATATTTGTAAACCTCAATATCTACTCACGCCAGATCAAGTAGCATATCTGTATTCACTATGAATGAAATATGGTGCCATTGAATCGAACAAGTGTGCAAAATCACAAGTGCAAGAATTCCTCCGATCAGATCAACTTTGAGTGAGGAGTGACTACAGCTTCTTCAACCTCCACCACTCACCAAAAAGAAACAAAATGTTCTGAAAAAGAAACTAAGTTTCTGGCTGATAGCAATGTGACTCACTCACTTGTGCGCAACACTCACCTGCACATGTGATATTCGTGTCCAGAAACATAGTTGAATGTGTGTTTTAGTGAGTTAGAGTAAACACTGGACACGTGAGGGAAGATGCTGAAACAGACAGTGGTCTGTTCTGCCCACT
>KV751376.1:3035683-3075462 GCA_001698575.1 Mola mola | reverse complement strand
AGTATTTGTTTGTTAACAGGATAACTGAAAAACTCGAACTAATACTCGATTTTTATGAACTTTTCAGGGGAGATGGGGAATGGTGCAAGGGACAATCAGTTTGTTTTGGGTGGTGATCAGGATCATCTTCTGGATCCAGGACTTTTTTAAAGCATTTTTATGGGATAAGTGTAATTTTAAGTCACTCCTTTGAGGTAACTCATTAGTCAACAGACTTGTAACTTGTAGGTTTGTGATGTCTTTTCAGAGAGAGCACATTTTGTGATTTTTTTTTTTTAAGTGATCCCACAGATATGTTTTTCTTATTTAGATATAGCTTTGTTTATTTATTTCATTAACAGTCGCAATATTGATGATTGAAAATAATCTTCTGGTTTATTTTATCAAAGTGGATTGCAAAACTCATGTGAATGTTTCTGGGGTGTGATCTATAATGGTGTGTAGAAAAATACTGCCTTAAAAAACAAACTTTAAGTCCAAGCAAAACCTATTTAAAGTTGTGTGATTTCTCTTTTAACAATAATGAAAGCAGTTTGTTTTACGGAAAAAGGCAATTATTTGGTGAGACGCGCAAATCTTAAAAGGCCTACAAATTACTATATTGGTTTTTTTTTGTTTTGTTTTGGGGTTTTTTAAGTTGTAAAACATTTGTTTTTTACCCTTGGCAGTTGATTTTATGGTCCACATTATGCCTTCAGTTTTGCTGAGATTGCTCCATGTGTTTTCACGCCACATCTTCCATGCTGATGTGTTATCACGCTGTAAAGCCAACAGTCCTGCTGCTCAACATGCCTTTTTTTTCAGTGGTTTTTCAGAACACGGCGTCATCACACTGAGAAAGTGGAAAATTACAGGTTTAAGTTCCTTAAACTGTTTGCACATGGAGGCGAAGAGCAAACATTTGGGCTAGTTTTTGAGCTCGGGTCGTGAGTTGAGTGTGAGTTGAAAGCTGCATGTGTGCCTTTGTTTTCACATTGCAGGTACACACTTGAAAGTACGCAGGGATGAATGGGAGTGAGTGGCTTCAAGTGTCGCTCTGCAATTCCAGGAACACACAGAGCTCCTCATGTCCTAGGTTCAAAGAAACCTAATTTTTATTTATTTTATTTCATAAAAACTATTAACAAGTTGTAAAGAAAAAAAAAAGAAAGAAATTAACTTTCAGCAAGTGGTATTTTATACATTGGACTACAAACATCGCTAGCTAAAAAATATGTTTCTGCTACTGCTGTACTAATAGTGTTGAGAATATTGCCAAACTCGTGAAGGTCGTAACATCCCTCCACCCAACATGTTGCACTCTATCACCTCAGTATTTTCATAAAAACCTTTGATCTTTGCTTCTACTTACACTTTTCATTCTCTTCCCTTTATCAGAAATGGATGGAGTGCATTCTTATCATTTGCTGACCTTTAGTTGAAATGCAAAGTGATGCATTTTGTTGGTTTATTGCAAGGTGAGGAGAGAGAACCGGACTCAATTTTTAGCTCAAAATAGTTGTTTTTAGTGCAGCTCTTTAATCCTTAGCACTTCACTTCAATGTCTGCATCATAATGAACCTTCTAAATGTTGTGCCACATTTTAGCTTAGATACTCTTTTCTCAACAGTATAAAAGAATTAGTGCCATACATGTATCTGAAGTAGAGGTCCTGTTAGGACCAGATATCATAAGGCAGTCTGGATTACATCGTGCTGATTAGTTCTCATAAGCTCATAAAGCTGAGTAAAAAAAGTGTTTTCAGTTTGATAAAACAAAGCTGCTAAGTTGTAAAATAACATGTATTGTTTGGTGGGAGTTCAGCTTGGCACAGATTTTCTGAATTCTTATCAGGTCAGCAAATGTTACTTTGTAAAACTTTTGCATAGTTTCAGTTCAACGGTCTGTTTTTTGTAAAATGTAAAACCATATGTTGACTTGCATTCCTGTTTGACTGCAAGCCACGGTGCGTTGTTATTTAACTAGAATCCAACCACCTTAAAATTTCACTCAACTTGGCACTAACTTTTTTTCTATTTAAATTCAATACAACTAGTTTGACTTGTAGTTGTAAGGACTTGTATCTAACAAAATATGCTACAGGCTGACACACACGCCCCTGCTTTCCTTAGTATTTGTTTCTATTTGCATATACTCTCTTACACGAACAAACAGAATCAGTGTGCATTTTGCAAGACACACTAACTGATGTATCCATGATAATTTGATCTTCAATAACATAACATTGTCAGCATCATGAACAAATTATATATTGTGAGTTTGTATCTTTGGAGTACAGCTCAAAGTAGTCAAAAAGTTCTTTTCATTACAACTCTGTTAAGTTGTAATGGAAAGTCCATAGTGCCACCTACTGGTCGATACTGGAAGTATAGTTTGCGTTACTCTTGTTTGACGTAAATAAACACATAATCTTCAGATCAGATGCAATTGCTTGAATGGTATACCCCAGATACATTTTTAAGTAAAATTTGTATTTATGTTTGTAGTTTTTGTCCCTATCATTCTATGTCCAGTTCTGCTTTTGCATCTCTTGTACTGGTTTGTTTCATTTGACACCACATTTCTGGTTAGATAAAATTATGATTCTTACAGTCCACATTTTCTGGTGATCAATGAAAATAACTATTACTATTAATTTTAGGTCAATTATAATAGATCTGGCTTGATTATATCCAGCAATCACATAGACAAGCTGAACAATGTCACTGCTGAACAATACTCCTTTGTTGGTCCGTTTTATATACTGTAGTTATGGTTTGGGTGTGGCCACAGTGTATGTAACATTCAAAGCAGAACTTTAACTGCAAGAGTTCAAAGTTGAGGAAGAGTCAGGCGCTGCAGAAGTTAAGAGCTCATCTCTTCCAATCAAACACACCTTCAACAAATTCAGTGTACGTCATCTCTGTCGATGAACGTCACCCTTTTTTATAACATATTTATATATATGCCTAAAAGGTAGATAAATTCAATCAGCTCTGCACAGGAAACTCAACCATGTTAAAACATATTTGTTCCTACTTTTATCAGCCTTTTAAATAATGACACTTTTGACTATTGGTGTAGTTTTTTATTTGTGTTTTACATATAGTCTACATTGATAGCTATAGAGACCATCATTTTTATGGTATTTTTATGGCTTTATGCTGTTATTTAATACAATTTTTTCCTCATCGTGGGACTAATAAAGGAATATCTTATCTTATGTGCAGTGGTTGTGCAGTATTTGAAGTGTGGTATATGTAAATTTACTGTTGTGATTTGGAACAGCTGGTTTAGTCGTGGTTTATATTGCTGCAGCTGTGGAGGCATCTATGTACACAGCATTCAGTCCGAGACAGTTTTTCCTCTCTTGACCATTACATACTGTATCGTATCATATCATATCATAACATATCGCCTCGTATTATATCACCTCATATCTTCTGTAGCTATTCCCACATACAGGTGTTCATTTTACAGCCAAGATATTCCCAAGCATGCGCTGACTATTAGAGGGGCCATTTGATGTCCCGAAAATAGAATTAAACAGACAAAATCTGATTGAGCTCAGAAATCAAATACATTTCTATTCCATCTCTTTCATTGCATTGCAGAAAGAGATGGTAAGTAAGGAGAGACTCTGAGGTTGATTTAAGAAATCAGCCAAGTTAGTGTGTGTTTCTGCTCTCAGCTGCATTGCAGTTATATCACACAAAAGCAGTAAACAGTGGGTCCTTCTTCAGTTCCCTTTGGACTTAACACTTCCTTACCAGATTTCTGAGAAAGTAGAGGGTTGCCAACTCAGGTTCTGTCAATACCTTCCCACACCCTGAGTTGCCTCTTTTTTGCTGGTATCTTTCTCTCTCTCTCTCTCTCTTACATGCACTCACCCACCGCCTCTCTTATTTTGGAGCCTGTATGTTTTTATACTTGTAACATAGTGGGGACCTAAAAACATTTTTAGCCAATAGAGGACATTTTTGTTAAGTGAGAGCATTTTGGCTGGTACTCACAATGCAAACAGCTGCCTAAAGGTTAACACTTGGTTTGAATTGAGTTTTGGTGTGGGTTAGGGAATGCATTATGTGAAAATGTGTCCTCATAAAGAAAACAGCAAAAGGGTGTGTATGTATATACTTACTAAGGTACTTACTTTTCTTATCAGACATCCGTTTAATTCTATTTGTTGCAGCGACACGGAGAATTAAATGAAATCACTATCATTTAACCAATGGGACAAATATTCAAAGATGATGATATAAACTAATGTTGGTGGAGCATTTAGTCTTTGCCCCTTGCCACAGTGTTACCTCAGTCCCGGAAAAATGATTTTGTTCAATAATCCCCCTTAATTCTATATCAAATTCAGACGCAGGTTTAGCATTCTTGCTTTTTGCTATCCTTCCCAGGTCAATGGTTAGCAGTTAGCATATCCGCTGTGCACAGGCCACCATTTCAGCGTGACTGACAGGACTGCATGGAGAGATTGTTGGGGTCTCTGTGGACCAAGAGAGGCAGGCATTGACTCTGTACCTGTGGGGCTGGTCTGTGTGTGTGTGTGTGTGTGTGTGTGTGCGTGTGTGTGCGTGTGTGTGTGTGTGAGAGAGAGTTGGTACACTCGTGTGCACTGTACTGTAGCTCAGGTCTGGCAGTGCTCCAGTGATCAGGGGCTAATGGAGTGCTAATGTCCCTGGTGTGCCCTTGTTTACTGAACAGCTAAATACGGGGTTATAGACTTTGCCTATTTTATCTTGACATATCCTGCAATTTTCACTCTGTTCTCTGGGGATCAACTTATTCAGCGTTGTCATTGCTGACACTGATACTGGTTAGACACAATGAAGGAGACCAATAACTGTTTGGAAACATATTCGAAATACAAACAAAATTGATATATAATATCATTTGTAGGAAAATATCATACTTTTTACCTCATTACATCTATTTTCCAGTGTTTATAGGATTACTCTTGCTTTATTGCCAATAAGGCGATGTAGATAATAAGGCAGAGGATGCTGAATTGTCAGAACACTTCCTGCATTTGCTGCCTAAGGGTTGCGACTTGTTTGATGGAACACCTGGTTTTTATTCAATTGATGTTCACATGTTGCTTCAAAGGTAGCATCTGTTGTCCTGGACCAAAGGGGGTTTGCACTGAAGAAAAAATGAAATGAATGAAGAAAAAGACATGACACGATGACATGTTCATTTTGCAAATGAAATCAGACTAAAATATCATCGGGCGTAACCAGCAGCTCAGTAGTCTCTCTTTTGTCAAAAGAATAATTTCTTTCTATTTTTTTTTTTTATCCCTCCATCAGTGGGTGAAGGCAGAAACCTGATCCCGATGGACCCCAACGGCCTGTCTGATCCATATGTCAAGCTGAAACTCACCCCAGACCCCAAAAATGAGACCAAGCAGAAAACCAAAACCATCCGCTCCAACCTCAACCCCAAATGGAACGAGACCTTTAACTTGTGAGTGAATGGCCTGTTTTGTCCACTGCACCGTCACATAACGATTATTGTAAACGTTTTCAAATGTTGATATTAAGAAATACTATATATTTATACTTATACCTTTACTGATGCCGGTATTCTGCTGTACAAACACTCCAAAACCCCATATATTATTTGCCAAACCATTTCTTGGCCCAAAATACTCTGTCCAAATACCTTACCATTACTTTGTGTTTCTAAAGTTATTTGAAGGCTCTTATTGAATTTGGCAGCCAGCTTTTTAAAACACTAACCAATCGGTCATTGCTGTGCCAATTCTACAAGTACTAATTCACTACTGTGACCACCACTTTTGGTGGTTTTACCTCTACAAACGAATATTTTTTTTTTTTTTTTTTTCAATAAATGAATAGAAATAAACTATAATGTCTATACTAGTTTAGGTCATATCATGATACATGGTATATATATCACAATATTTCTCCTCAAAAGCTCTTAATAAATGCTTGCACTGGGCTGATTATTAATTTAGAGATTGATCGAGTAATCGTTTACTGAAAAACGCTCATCACCTTTTTCTCAGAGCCTAAAGTGATGTCTTCACGTTTTTTTGTACTCCAACCAAATACTCTTCATTTACTGTCAGAAATGACAAAGAAAAGCAGCAAATCCTGACACTTTAGAAGCTGAAACCGACAAATGATTGATCATTTTGCTTGAAACAAGACAGAGGAAATTTTTCCATTTTGAAAATAGTTGACTGTTAACTTTTTTTCGATCAAGCAGTCAAGTAATTTTTGCTTCTCGAGACAAAGTATTCAAACAGTTTTGATGAATAATCATCAGTAATTTACATCTTATGACTGAAGCGGGTGAAGGCAAATATTAGAACAGGTAGAAAACTACAACATTTTACTGTAATTCAGCCTTAAAACCCCCCAAAATTCAACAGTTGTCATGCAATATTACAATTTAATGATATCCAAAATCACAGATGACATATATCTTCTCATGTAACAGCAATTATATTATCATACATATTTCCCAGCTCTATGTTTTATTTTTTTTAAATAATTATGCTTCAAGTAGTAGTGCTGTTAACTGCTGTGGCACGTTTGAAGTTGAACATAATTGTGACCTGAAACTGAGCTTGCATTTGTCGTCTCTGCATTCTGTAGCAAGCTGAAGCCCACAGACAAGGACCGCCGGCTGTCGGTGGAGGTGTGGGACTGGGACCGGACCACCAGGAATGACTTCATGGGGGCTCTTTCCTTTGGTGTTTCAGAGCTCATGAAATCTTCAGTCTGTGGCTGGTAATGCTTCCAGTTAAAAGCCCAGCAGATGCAATCATTTTGCAGTGTTTTTGCTGCTATGAAATGTTTTCTAGTTGAACACACTTAGAAGCCATTCCTGTCTTCAGTCTCAGCCAATTTAAGCTGATAATTTGTGAGATGTTTTTAGCATAATAGATAATACTTGTTTTTATATTTATCTTTGTAGATGAAGTACCATTATTTAAAAGCGCCTGATTAGGTGTAATTCCCGATTCTTCATCCTCCTCCAGGTATAAGCTGTTGTGCCAGGAGGAGGGGGAGTACTACAACGTTCCCATCTCGGAGGAGAACGATGGGAACGAGGAGCTGAGACAGAAATTTGAGGTGAGCGTCATGCTGAAATAATCACCACTGTGGTGCATTTGTCAGTTTTTTTTTCCATTAACGCCTCTTCCAAAGTGTGTAAACAGAAGCACCATCTGTCCACAGCTGGATATAACCTTTTTTTTGTTTGTCTAGCCCTATCAGCGCCACTTTATCACTTTTCAGTAATCTTTGAATAAAAACACGTAACCGTCTCTTAATATCATGTGTGTTAGAGTTTGAAATGATACTGAAGGGTCACATACAATCTTTTACTACAGCTATAAACTAAAAATGTCAGTGTGACACCATGTGGCGTCTTTACCTTCACAAAATTCACTTGTTACATCAGACATGTTCCAGCCTGGAATAAATCAAAGCAGCCTGTGATTTGTCTTTTTATTTCAATTATATCTGTCTTTATATCTACAGAGCCAATTTTTTTTTCTAAATTATAACTAAAACACATCTAAAGACCGAATGAGTTAGTGTCAATGGATAACTGATAGTTAGGCTCCGTAACAAATGACTTAGTTGAAACATGTGGCGAGACTGAAAACATGAAATTTATTTGAAAACAAAATAAAAAAAAAAAAAATTAATTTAAAAAAAATGGCCCCTCGAATTTATCATACGCAATCGTTTTGGAGTTTCTTTCCACATTTTGTGACAGACACAATATTAAAGAGTTTATTGGTAGGATTGTAGTGATTTTTCACCTGATATACTTGATGTTTTTTTGCACTTTTGAAGAATTAATCTTAACTCACTTTCTGTAATCACTGACTTCTCCTTTTATTAATGTTATTGATTTTTGAATTAGACAGGCCGAAATGAGAATCCAACAGGTGTTTTAATAATCAAATGTCAGCCATGGTCATCTCCATAACACCGTATAAAGTAACTTTTTTAAGTGTTGGAGTTTTTGAAACCTCAGTTAAATGATGAGCTTTCATCTCTTTAATGCCACCCGCATACACATGACACAATGCTCAGGACTCTCTGTGGGGGGAGTTCAGCAGAGGTCGCTGATGAGACGCAGTTACCTTCTCTTTTCCATCATCCAATCTGCCACCTCGGTGCGTCCGTCCTGCTGGGAGCGAAAGCAGCTTCCTCCGTGGTCTCCTGATTGTCTTCCTCTCAGTGGGAGCTCAGGACCCCGCGTGAGGCTTTTTCAAGTTATTCTCCCGTGACATTTCCGCCACACGCAATGGAGAATTGTGGGTAAAATGGGAAAGAAAGGGAAGGCAGGAATGACCTTCATACAGGTTTTGTGACGTTTGTGTTCTGATGAAGGATAGACGAGTGCAAGTTAAGGTCAGGGGAGGGTCTGACCTCCTGGTTGTCAAGGTAAAAAAAAATGTTTTTTGCAACAGTATATAGTTTAGATTAGAATAAATGATTATGTGTGTCAGGATTCAACAGATGGCCCTTAATGCTGCTCTCTCTCACCCACACACACACACACACACCAGTGCTTAATGTGATGCTCATGTTCTCTGAAGAAACTGTTAATGACTTTCCATACGTTCTTTGATTATTCTTTTTGCATTTATTTAACAATCTATCTTGAACTCAATAACACCTTTCCTTTTAATCGGAAACAAATTCCCACCATTGTGCCTTTAATCTTAAATAAAGTTAGTGGGGTTTTTTATAATTAAAATAACACACATTACATTTAACAAATCACATAATATTAAACACAAAAGCTGCTTAACAGGAAAAAACACACAAAATTCATCAACAGATCTCAACTGCTGACTTGTTTTATAACCAACAAAATTAAAGAAAGGGCTTTTTTTCCCCCCTTTCTTCCTTCCTTTTGGTAAATTAGATTATACCTCCCCAGGCTTCAGCTTCTATAAATTTTATAACAAAATAATCACATTAATCATATCTGTCTCAGAGACATTACCTAATATCACAGAGAGAAACTAGAAATTCAGTCCTATAGCAAGGCACATTTTTTGAACCTCCCTCCGACATGATAATACCAGAAAAGACTGTAGACTCAGACTCAGAGGAGCTGAAACGACACTCATCAGACTCCACAATACCACAAGTTTTTTAACATTTTTATGGTCGGCAAGAAATTTTGCATAACTTTATACTGGAAAAATCATGTTGATACATCCACTGTGGTCTTATGCATCAACATGAACACTTGTTTCCATGGTATTGGACAGTCCAAGATATCCTTCCATTTTTTATAAGTGGTATGTGGAATAGGGCTTAAGGCTCTAAAGGTTAAATAATATTGATTCATTTGTTTAGCTTGCTCCATCTTAAACTTCTTGAAACAGGCTGGACTAAATTTAGTGTTTAAGTTTCAGCCTGTCATCCTGTTTATTGTATGCTTTTGGGTCTCTGTGGTTCTTCGAGAATTTGCCAAGTTCTCTCTCCTTTCTCCTCCTCCTAAAGCCCTCTGTGGTTCTCTCCCCTGTTTTCCCCCCGTAGCCTCCTGCTCCCTCCTGTGTGCTTGGTGAGACTTATACTGTACAAATGTTTCATCATCCTGTGTCACGTTGTCATATTTAATGCAAGAGTTTCTCTCTCCCCTTCTTGCCCCTTTGCCTCTCAGGACTGCCAAATTAACTTTAACCTAAAGGTAGCTCCTCTCCTCTCCATCTCCCCTCCTTTCCTCTCCTTTGCTCTGTTTTCTCCTTTCCACGTCTTGTTGTGATGACATGCTTTTGAATCTCTACTCACATCTGATTGTTTTTACATGGTTCAAGTCTAATGCCAATTGACTTTTGACAATTGGGTTGGGTTTCATGGGGACATATATTAAATGAAGTGAAAGATTAAAATGGAAACAGTGTTGCTGCCATGAATCAATGAGGTTTTTTGCTCCTCCATACTGCGCCTTACATGTGGAACGCGTTCCAAGCAAGGGTTCATCAGCTCTTCTCTGTCTTCCAAACTGCTGTCAGTCAGAGGATTGTTAGTAAATCCTGATGCCGTGCTGCTCGCAGTCTGTGGCTACACATTTGTCTGCATGCTTGTTGTTGTTTTGTGTACTGTGCGTCTCTGTGGATAATTCTGCTTGTCTCCATCTCATGTGCTTGCATCATTGTAGCTTTAGGTGCAATATTTTCTACTTCTAACTATAAACATCTAACAATAGTCAAGGTATTACTGGTAGTAGAATTTGGAAGACAAAAACTTTCCAGTAAGAAAAAGTTTGGCGTGTTGAAGGGAAACAATGCAAACTGTGACCACAAGATGTCAGCATTGAACTGAAATAAATGTACAGACTTCACCCCAGAACAGTGGTGTGTGTGTGCGTGTGTGTGTGCGTGTGCGTGTGCTTGTGTGTGTGTGTGTGTCTATGTTTGCTACTCGGCCTTCATCAGCGAGGTTACAGTTTTTTCTTTCACCCACTAATTGTCGCTGTTTCATTTCTCCCTCTCACTTGATTTCCATTCTCAATTTTATTTTTCAGATTTTGTTTATGTTTATTTACTCTTTTGAATGCTTTCTGTAGTCGATGCAGCATTTTCACGTCATCACTGAAATGCAGTCCACGCTGGTGTGATTCCACTCACTTATTGTACCTTAGAACTTGTTTGTCTCTGTAATTTTTCTGCCACAGACTTCAAAATGAATCTCTGTTTCGTTTGGGGGTAGACTGATCCATTGCTGCATTTGACACATTGGGATATATTTATTTAAGGTGACATGAGGCCAGCCAAGACTGGATGAAGGCCACTGATTGCAGAAATGCTGAGTTTTACAGTATATCTCCATATCACTCCTCACTCTTCTCAGCTACCTTTTGGTCTTCGTTGAGTCAGCTGTTAAGGCTCAAACCAGTACTCAAGTTTACTAAGCTGGTCGGCCCTTTTGGCTGCCTTCTCCCTGTGGTTTCAGGACCAGACAGTGGACGAGTCCGATCATGTGCGTCTTGAAAGGACGGAAGTAAGGCTGCTGCTTGCTCAGCTCGGCCAGGCTCTGTTTCACTGGCTTAAGCTTACTGGTGTGCTGTGATCTGGTGCAGTCTGCTCTGCTGTGTGTTTCTCTGCTGCTCTAAGAGCAGACTGTGGTAGCTGCCATTAACCAAACTAAAGCCGCTCAGCCCAAGTTTAATGGTGTCATGTATTCTGAGTTCAAATGAATGCATAAAGTCAAAGAAAGGGAATTTCTCATGGTTATCACTCATTTAGCTGGTCAGTTGGTAGTTAGTCAGATCTGTCTCACCATGAGGTTCAACGACATTTGTGTATGCTTCTGTAACTGATGGCCCTATTTTCTCGAGAAGGTGTGACATGATGGCAGTGCTCAGACTCCTCTCCTACTTGTCCAGCTATAGAATAAAAATAAAAGAGACAGCAGTTAGGAGATTTGAAACTTCAGTACCAATTTGCGATGGTCCTTGCTAAAGTTAATCAACAATCTCCTCTGTGTAGCATGTGGGTGTCGAGGACAGATTGAGGTTCAGCATGAGTTTGGATCCACGTTTGGCCTTGGCTGAGTGTGAACACTGGACTTGGCAATCTTTGTTGTGGCCTTGTGCAGAGAGACAAATTTAAGTGTATTTGACTGTTTTTCTGCCTCCAGGCTGCCCTTAGGTTGTTTAGCATAATGTAGTTTTCCAGCAAGCTTCCTGAAGCATCTTGCCAGCGAATAAGCATGACTTTAGCATGAAGGATAGAAGAGAATCTCTTTGCATTTCTGCAGATGCTGGTGATTATTAGATTCACCGATACTGTCTGAACCACATATGCATGCATATGCCAATGCCACACCATCATCGTCATCATCATCATCATCATCAGTGCAATTGTAAGGCTTGAACGGTTGAAATAGCTTTTTATCTTTCATTGCTTAAAAAATGTTGAGCTTGTTTACAACTTAGCAGGTGCCTCTTCAAAATAAGTAAAGTTATATTGAATGGTCACAAGTGGCCACTCAACGTACATATGCTGTCTTAATTAATAGTCAGTGTTTCAAATATTATGATCTAATTTCATTTGTAAAAAAACATAGAAAAGGGATTTTCTGCTTCTTGAATAAACATAAAACTGTTATATGTTGTAACAACCAGGTCATTTAAATTTATATTTGCAAATTTCTTATACTATCAATTCTTGGTACTGTGTGTTAACGATTTGATAAAAGGATAAGAAAGGCATTTCAAACATTGTCCTCATGTTTGGCAAAATCCAGTTCGATTGCATCTGTTTGTATGTAGTCATTTTTTGTGTGTACCTGCTCCTTAATGGCACCACAGTTTTGTGATTTTTTTTTCAGTGTGAATGTGTGGGCACATGTTGAGGATATTTCTTTTAGGACTGGAATGCAAACATGAATTATTGTGCAGATGATAATGTCTAGTGGTGAAGAATATATTAAGAATTGGACATTTTGCTCTGTAGTCAAGAGGACTCCTCCACATTCTTAGGTCTATACAAATAATTTTTCTACATACCATAACTTTTCAAACAAATTTCAGGAATATTGCAACTAGATATCTTGAGCTACACAGTGCAACTTTATAGAATTTTGTATTTTGTTACACAATGTAGAGATTTAAAATATGCATTTCTTACACTTCATTGTTTTTTGCCCTGAGCGCAGAAAGCCAAGCTAGGCCCAGGTAAAAAGGTGATAAGTGAGACGGAGAACAGCCACTCCACCAACCTGCCCTCCAACAACTTGGACCAGGTCAAACTCAGTGACTTCTCCTTCCTCGCTGTCCTGGGGAAAGGCAGCTTCGGAAAGGTGAGACAGCTGCGGTCAGATCTAATGGAACAAGAAAAATTAAATTTTACACAGGTATGAATTTTTCGTGTGTCTCTCTGAAGGTCATGCTGGCAGAAATGAGGGCCACCGAAGAGCTGTTCGCGATAAAGATCCTGAAGAAAGACGTGGTGATCCAGGACGACGACGTGGAGTGCACAATGGTGGAGAAGCGAGTCCTGGCCCAGCAGGACAAGCCGCCCTTCCTCACGCAGCTCCACTCATGTTTCCAGACAGTGGTAGGTAAAACGCTGCTGAACACGAATCAGGATAAGTCACGCCGGGCCGGATCAGGCCAAATTAATTCACGAAGGGGGATTTTAGCGAAACAGCTGGGTCATGAAGTGTTGTGGAGAGCAGCAGAGGACACGTCTGATGAGAATAGTTTAAAAAAGACTTAGAGAAGCGGAAACAAACAAACCCTTACTAGAGCTTAGTGAGTGTGAATGCTAATGCACTAATCTTTAGATGTCTTGTCATGGATGTTGGATGTCTTGTCATGATGCATAATTTTAGGTTTTGACATGTAAAGACCATTTGATATGCTGTGTGTTATAGTTTTAGAGGATAGTTTAAAAATGTAGTATTGGTCCTCCATTAAACTTAGTGCTTGCAATGTCTACGATTTGTCAAGCTCCAAAAATCTATGAGCCTTTCTTTAATAGAGTCTTTTAGAAAAACTTTCCTGCCTCCCTTGTAATCAGACTTGAGCAAGCAGGAAAGTACTCACTATACATTAGGCAGTATCAGTGTTTTACCTTATCAGAATTCCTTTTGTTAAATCTGGTCAGCTGCAGGTTTTTACTGGATCCCAAATGAACTGTCTGTGGGTTCTGATTCCTCACATTCAAAAACAATTATCTCCAATAACTTGTTTTTTCAGGAGCGTGAAAGTGGAACTGTTTTCCTCCTGAACTGTCTTACAAAGTGAAGCCAAAGCTTATGTTTACACAGTTATCAGTGTCATGTTTGTTATTTTAAATAACCCTACGTTGATTTACGAGCCTCAAGTATCCTGTTTATGTTTGTTTACTAAGTTAGTAGTAGTTTATTCTGCATTTCTACATAGTACATTACCCTAATCAAAGCTTTATCTTGGCGTTTTATATAGAAATCGGGATAATCGGTAGGTAAACAGTCATCTGACATTGATGTTCATCATCAGTCTGCCTCAGTTTTAGCAAAATCAACTTGCTTATGGCCTATCTTTGGCTTAAAGCTTGATGTTATTAATGCTTTCCAAAGTTATTTTTCCGAACTCGGTTTTCTGTTTCTGCAAAACACTGCACTAATAATGTTACATAACTAAAACTTCATTTAGATACCAAACCCTGACAGCTCATAAGGAAGAATGTGAACATTCTGTACACTAAAAAAAGTCAATATCATCAAATTTGGTGTTTTCCATTGGACAGCGTTGATACAAAACATAAGGCAGCAGAGAGGTTTAATGTGGAGGATGTTTTTTTTTATTTTGCTTAAGGGGCCACCAACAAAGTGTAATGAGAATCAGTTCAGGGTTGGGTCTGCTTTGTGTTGGGTAATGAGTCAAGCCTGTTGGAAGGTCAGCTTCGCTGCCAGGACAAGCCAGCTGCTGTGAGAGAGTGCTGCTGTGTGTTTCCGCTTATAAGGGACTGACAGACACAGCTAGACCAGGGTCAGGCCTAACTTGTCACTGGCGGTAAGGGACAGGCACTGTTAGACAAAGACAATACATCCTGACACATGTCTATGCTGAGTGTTTTCTTCTTCCATGAAGCGCTTTGTTGTGGGCTTCTTAGGTCACCTTGTCATGGGAAAGTGTAGCGGGAATGACTCAAACAGCAAGGTTAGGGAAGGCTGGGATACTGAATTGGTATCTCTCCAGTTAGATCAGAGTCAATGTGTAAAAATGTTGTGTAATTTTACAGCTTTTGTGGAACTTCAAAGTTTTGTTCAAAATAATGACGTTGCATACTTTTCCTCCCCATCCACTGCCAACTCCTCTCTTTCTGTTCCCTGTATCTTTCAGGACCGTCTGTACTTTGTCATGGAATACGTGAATGGGGGAGATCTAATGTACCATATCCAACAAGTGGGCAAGTTCAAGGAACCACAGGCAGTGTAAGGCATTTATGAGCATCTGTTGTTCTAATCCTATTATAGTGAACTATTTCCTACTGTAAAATAGAAATTAGATGTTAATTTTGTATAATAAAGTTTGCTAACTGTGAGCAGCAAAGCTTTCTTTGAAGTGGACTGCAAGGTTTACTATCCTTGCGCTTTAAAGGAGCAGTTTGTACGAGTCTTATTCCTGGGTCATCCAATATTGACATTGGGTTGGTAAGTCGGGCCGGCTACCAACCCAAAGTATCCGGCGATCAGGGAAGCCCATAAACTCAATATTAAGCTCATCAATTTTCAACTTTAAGTCTGTACATGTGTGGTTGTCATTGCAGGTTCTATGCAGCAGAGATCGCTGTTGGTCTCCTCTTCCTGCACAGTAAAGGAATCATCTACAGGTGAATTTTACCTTGTTTCTTCAACTCCTAAATGTGCTGTATAAGCATCAAGTTCAGTGCCTGTATTTAAAACAATATTAGTAACTATAACAGTAAATATTCCAGCAATTGTTTTATCGTCTTCCTCGAAAGCATTCACTCTTTAAAAAATGCAAAGAATAAATATCAGAGCCACCGTTCACGTCAACATCTCCAAGGATGTTTTGAACATCCGTGTGTTTCTTTCAGGGATCTGAAGTTGGACAATGTGATGCTGGACTCTGAGGGACACATTAAGATTGCTGACTTTGGGATGTGCAAAGAGAACATGGCAGAAGGAGTGACCACACGCACCTTCTGCGGCACCCCAGACTACATAGCTCCAGAGGTGAGGCTGAATATTGAGGCGTGTTTATGCGTGTGTGTGTGTATTTGCACATTTTGAGGGATGAGGTCATCTCTGTTCGGGTTGAGCCTGTGTCAACCTGGCGCTCCAGATGAAGGTCACAGCCTCAAGACAGGACGCACACATACTCACGCGCGCGACCACCCGCTCGTGACGTAAGTATCCCAGTCTGACGGAGGCCCAGCGTGGCCGCTGGCGAGTCCAAACTTAAACCACACATACAGGATGAGGGTCAGCGTGTGTCCCAGTCATGTTTCCCTTTTTTTTGCCATAATAATTTAATTAAAGCAAAACAGCTAGATTCGATGATTTTTTCTACACACTATTTTTGTCGGGATGGAAAACTAAATATTTAGCTTGTTGTTTTGTTTACTGGTACAATAAGATCCATCTGCACTTGGAGCTGTACATACATACAGAACTGAACGTCTTTATAGGCTAACTGGTTTGCATGAATACATACATGCATAAGGCTGTCAGACCAACATCAAACATCAGTTTTCTCTTCAGCAAATTAGCTGTTCATTTGTTTCGGGGAATGTGTGGCTGGAAAGCCTCTATCCAAGAAGCACATTGCCGGATGGCTGAGTGAGGCCAATGGAGCAGGCAGGACACAACACTCCCTCTGTCAATGGGTTAATTTCGTCATGTCATAGAAGCCAGTAGAGGGCTCTACATGTGCCATGGTGATGGTGTTAACAGGCTCTTAAGGGGATTTCGCAGAGGATGAGACAATGGCACCACAGCACTCTGAAACCTATTATTTTACATGGCTCACACAGCGCAACAGTGTTTTTGCACAGCCAGTCAGGCACAGAGATGGAGGGGAGTAAATTATTGAGTATGTGGACTAAATGGACAAGAAGCTGATACGTTGTGTGTCTGAGATCCCCGAATTGTTCAACAAAACTTAAGAGTGTTGTTCTGAGACCTTGGGAGGAAGGCTATATTCTGTTCTTCTTATAAGCTGTAGTAGTGATCAGGACAGGTGCACATATAATTGGTGCAAAATTAAGCGTCTTAACAGAAAATGGGCTGTTTTGTTCTGTCCTCCACAACTCTGCAACAGATGTGTGCTGACATTAGGGGTGAGCGCAGCTAAAACCATGTCCAGTGTGAAAGGAGTATGTAGTTTGTTTTTGGCATCATTGAGCGAAATTTCCATCATAACCATCGAGAATATTGTAAGGTTCTATATTTAGGCTTTACTAATATCTATCTCTTGACATTACGTTTTGACCAGTCACTGGTTAGTTCTGAGAGAGTATGTTCCTCCTGGCTGTTCTACCAATGTAGATAGTCGTGCACATCCCCATAGATGATGAAAGGCTGATACAAGGGCAGACATCCCAGTGTGAAAAGTTGCTCTTCCAGCATTGTCAACAGCTGCATGCACAGCTAAGCAAGCCAACAAAATTAAGACTGACATGTTCAAATGACAGTGTGTGACCCCTTGTCAAAGGCTCTGCGACTGTCTTAAAGGGCAGAGCGACGCTACGGAGCAGAAACAGGGAGGGAAGGGGGGGAAGTGCTTCGCTATGAATGCTTAATTCCCAGAAGTTACAAGGTTACACTTCGAGTGTTCTGTCTATGCTCAGGAAAGGTCTGCCTTTCTTCTTCTTCTTTTTTTTTTATTTTAATCCGTCGCAGTCATCCATGGTAGCACAAAGCTCAGGATATAGTAATGGCACCTCAGCAAGATAGAAACACACTGATAGCGAAAGGGGAGGAGAATTCTGATTAAATAGTTGACAGATCTCACTGATGACTATGGATGAACATCATTGCAAATACGTCAATTGAGTTTGATGCGAAGGAAAGGTCTGATGTTACCGCTTATAGCAGTTCATGCATCAAAATTTAGTTTATCCACTTTTTTAGCCACTACCAGTTTATTGGCTTCAGTTTAATGTTGGGTTGGGTTATTTATCTCCTCTAAAACCCCCTGTGACAGTCTTGGAGGTTAATTCCAGCTCACCAATGCGGTGTGAACGTGCTGCGACTGTTCAGATTGAAACTGACACTAATGCAGCAGTCAGGGGAGACACAGGGGGTGGTAGGAGTGTTTTATAGCACCGTGAGCCAGGCCACACATTTAATGTCACGCACTTTATGCTAAGTCACACACGCAGTGTCACATAGTCATATATACATGACAGCATCATATTCATCCACAGATAAATATCAGTATGCCTACATTCTGCCAATAGACACACAATTTCAATCATGCACACTCTGAATTGGAGGATGACCTTGAAAATTGAATTAAAGTGGTGGCATTTTCAGATATAATCGAGGGTAAGTGCTGCTGAATTGTGTGTGACAGACAGAGCAACTGCTCATTACTTTGACACAATTACTTTTACTTTGGACACATGCCTCATACAGCCTCAGTCCAAAAAAAAATGTTGAGATGCTCTGTAAAACGTTTTTGAACCTGCGTTCAGTTTCCTCAGTCTTTTGCTCTTGTCAAATTCAGAATTAACATGTACTGTTCTTCTAAAATCAATAATGTCCATGAGGCAAAAAAAAAAGAACTCTGAATATGTATTGATAAATATTTGCAAATTATGGTATTTAGTGTCAGTTTAAATTCCCAGTTTTCTCAGAATCTGTTGATTTTTGGCCTTTATAAACTTGGATGAGAAAATTAGTTTTTGTTTATTTGGGTTAGGGTTAGGGTTAGAGTTGTAAGTAACGAGTTGAAAACCACGAATACGGATGCGAGTTACAGGAAGCACCTTGCGAAACAAATGAAGTAAACTCTCATGAAACCTTGTGAACGTTTGTGTTTAAATACTGATTTCGTGAAGGCACTTCTTACGGGTATGAGCATGTTTTAAATATCCAGATGGTGTGAGCTTAGAGTGGGGTGAGAAATATTTTAACACTTCTCTGGCTCGCACAAACCTGCCTATATGGTCATTCCTCGTTATCAGGAAGGGAGTACATTTCTGTGTAGCAGTGGGTCCCTTGGTTCGTCAGCCCACATGTGACAGAATGCAGGACACACACAAAACACATGTGCCGTCACACAGTTTCGCTGTGTTTACTCTGACCTACATAGCCAGTCACTGGGAGCTCCTGTCTGGGACGAATGCTCACACTAATGTGAATTTGCACCTCAATGACTTCAACACAGAGAGACTGAGATAGTGAGGACGATAGTGAGGGAGAAAAGGCAGTTACCAAAGAGGGAACACAAAGGCAACACAAGGTTTCCACTGTGAGATAAAGGGCGGGGGCTGGATACTTAAGGAAAGACTGAAAGACGGAAACAAAAGCAGGAATTGACATGAATCGCCTGATGATGGACTCGGCGCTGCGTTTTCAGGAGGGCATTTGAGGATATTTAGCTGTCTGATACGGACCATTTCCCTCTATGCCCTAGTTGGCCGCCACTGCACTGTGGCATTAGGACACGTGGGTGTCCACCTCCCTGCTCGCTCCCGTGGGCAGGAGCAGCATTTGGGGCATTTGCAGCGTCAGGATGACAAAATACAGAAAAGAGACACATTTTAGTCGCTTGTTACGCTGTCATTAAGTGTTGGTTTGTCGTAGTTTAAGTCTTCAGTCTTTCACAATCAGCATTGCCATGTAAAAAAGTGGTTCGTCCGAGATATAAATTTTCTGTCAATTCTTTTGTTGAAGGAAATTCATGCAAGTTCTTTCAGAGGCCCTTAAGTTGAATGTTCTTCTTTCATAATTGGATGATTTGCCTCAAGCAGCTTGGCTTTGCATGATTCATCCTTGTTTAGGGTGCAGGCATGTAGCACTTTCTTTTTGGATAATGACTGTAGCTTTTACTTGTTTGTCAAACAGGTCAAGGACTAGGAATAGCAATCCCGTTTCATTCACGGAGTTGGCAGCTGGTCATACATCCTCACCAATTACTGAGCACTGAACACTGAACACATGCTCAGATCAGAATTATTAGTAGTCCCACAAAATCACTGGTTGTTTTTGGAAAAGTGAGAGGTGAGAAAAAGTCAGAGGGAGGTTGAAGAATGTGAAGAAAAAAGTGGGATGGAACGAGCAAATGAGGGGGAGACGCACGGAGCAAGAACATGCCAACATCCTGCAGACAAGATGGCACGCATGAAAAAACACTTTAAATGGCAGTTTACTTCCCTGCCAGATTGTTCAAACCATTAATAATTAAAGAAATGCCTTTTATTACGTTCACCCTCTTTATAATGAGCTTGATGAGTGTTTTTCTCCGCTCTGCCTCAGGACTACAAATGTAATTATTTTTTTCTCTGATGCAATTCGCTTACACATTATACTGGATGTACATGAGCGTATATAGTGCCTTTTTAATCAACATTATTATGTCATTACACTGCTACTAACAGAAAGTAATGCATGTATTAAGGTAGGACCCAAAGGCAAGACCAACAAAGAACACAGGAAGGTAAAATGAACAACTAAAAACAGATATATTTCAATGTGGGCAAATACAAATATAAACAATGAAAATTGAAAATGTTAGCGGCAGCACTAAAAGCAGGGAAGGACAGACTAACTGAAAAAAGATGACCAATACCAAAAGGTGGGAAAATAATAAGAACGGCAAGTCTAAAGCAAGACGAAACATGAGAGGGAGGAACGTTCAAATTAAAAAAGGAAATAAACACATGACCTATACAGATTAAAGATAATCCTTCATATGCTGCTGAAGTTTAGCCAATTGACCCTTCACTTTGCACTCCCTTTGGTTACTGCCGCTACATCTGTCAAGCTTTTGTACCCGCAGAGTCAACGATGGAGTTTTTCACTGTATTGGTACAAGATATTCCAAAGGAAATAATATCAAATTTCTGGAAGAATTGTTCATAAAGAGAGAAGTAGAAAGAAAGGTCTACAATATGCATCTGAGAGCTACATTCACAGTATCATTTGTTGGTGGAGTATTGTGACTAAAGACAACATTAGAATACAGGGTAAAGCTTTTGCAAGGCAAAAAATTGACACCACGTTCTAAAATTTTGGGGTATCGGGTGTCAGTCTTGTTGAGGGATCTACAACAAAGCAAGATTAGTGTCTTCGCGAGGTACAGTATGTTGAGCAGAAAGGCAGAGTTGTCAGTGTCACAAAGGTGGCTCTCTTCTAACCTGGCTAGATCACCAAGAAAGCCCATGCTGCAGTACGATTTTCGGCTTAAAGTCAGGTACTAACAGCGTTTTCCTTTTCATTATTAATATACTCTTGATGATATTTCTATGTGAGATATAGATCCTGGGTGGAAGAAAACGTTAAAAACAATAGCTACAAATCTGTGGAGCCGTACATTAAAGTTCACCAGGTAGTGTAAAGTCATGTCAATGTCAGGGCTGTAGGTTCAATAAGCTATAATTGTAATAAGCTGTTTTAAGATGTTTTGTAGTACACACCTTAGGTCTTATAAGCACACTGTTTCAGCATAGTAGCTGAAAGCTTGGCAGGGTTCCTGTGCGTTGTTACGGTTGCTAACATGTGATTGGACAGTGGCCTTTTAGGGAGGGACTTGGCAAAGAATCAATTATACTGCCTATTACACAGTGGCCTACAGAGATATCTGCAGTATTTATTTTGTTTTATTTACTCCACCACAGTTTGTATTGGTCAGAGAGGACAATTATCTAATTTGGACACAATTCAAGTACTAAACAAAACACTGGACGTATACATGTTCTCATTGCTGTAGGTATTTTCCTTAACTTTCCAAACCCAAATCCAATTAAATGTCATTTTAATGACACGTTACACTATGAGTCATTTAATATGGGAACGATTCTATTGTTTTATTCCCAGGTTGTCAAAATAATGATGCTATGGGTCTGGAATCATCTAAAACTTGTCTAGTAAAATGATGCAGCTTATTGTCTACTTTAAGTGTAGGATGCTTATATAAACCCCATGGCTTCTCATTACAGTCATATCATCAGTGAATGAGCCCAACCACAGCAGGCACATACAGTACTGAGAAATGCTTTTAAAAACAGACCACTAAAGCGTGGCCTGATGAACGCTGCGTCTGCTCCACAGCACACACGTTTCTCAAAGCGCTTTGATCACAACAAAGAGGCAGATATTCACAGAGCGCTCAGTAACAGTGTTGGTGATGAGGGCGGTGTTGTGCTGTAGTGTTCAACTGGGCTGCCTGGTTTTTATCTGTTTCTTGTGTGGGGGACAGCCTTGATAGGAGCTGAAGTTGGTGCTTGTGTGTGTGCATGGCTGTGTGGAGTGCAGAAAGGAGCCTTGAATAGCTGGCAGTCTGATCCACAACTGTCATGTAGCATTAGGCCTAATGTGAGATACATGTCTGCACTAGTGCGCGCACACACACACACGCATACAGATACACAGCAGCAAAAATACAGACTGTTCAAGCCACAAGCACAGTAACACACATAAACACACACATACTCAGGCGGGTATATAAAGCACATTTTGAATCAATAAAGGTGTTACTGAAGAGATATTCAGAATTGTTTTTATGTTTGTAAAGTTTAATGTTGACCAAGCAAAATCTAATTTTATTCTAATCTCTTTGACTGCACGCGCACGCACATACACACGTATGTACTGAAGTGAGTCAGTGGAGCTGTACTGGCTAGAGGCATTCATACAATACAGTAAAAAGTAACGCAGGATGAGAGGCAGGAATGTCAGGCGCAGGTCACACTTTTCCATTCCCAAATCTGTCAAAAGGAGACAGCACTTTATATGTATATATTGCTTGGATGCAAGCAAAGATATACTGTAAAAATATATTCCATAAATAATATATAGGGTCAACATGCTGGTTGTAAGCGCAAAGGTCACCATGCCTTAAACTATAAATGTCCACTGGTGTTATTGCAGACAGGCACTGGGTTGGCAAGAGCAGCGACTCATGTTAGAGCGGCACTCTGCAGGAAGGCCTGAAAATGATCTCAACCGTCACTTTTTGCCGAACTCTAATTGTCCTCGTTTTTTCTGTTCTCTTCTCGTTGCCTTAATCTCACTCTGAGTTTGACTCTTTCACCCTCCTTTTACTTATAAGTCTCTTTCATCTTTCCTTCTTTGCTTTCTCCACAGCAAGCAATGACAGCTTTAGACAGACGCCAATAACGCAACTATTGAATTTTATTTGCTTAAATGGCCAACGCGAATCGTGTTGCATATTACAGTACATTTAATTGATCTTAGTGTTTAGCAGCTAATGTTTGCCATATTTAATATTTTAGTCTGTTCTTATGATGCTCTATTTACTTTTTGGCACTGAATAGAAAATAAAGCTGAAACTGAAATTTCTGGTAATTTTTCATAAACTAAAGTAGACTACAGTTAAAATATTGACCATTGATGGTTAGGTAATAGATACTTTACTGTGGGGAATGTGACCGTGGTTTTGCTTAACATTTGGCGCACCTTAAACCAATCGGATTTTATGCTAACTGACAGAACCAGCATTAAATGCTGGTAATGAGTGTACAGTATGCCACTAATTATTGGTGTCATGGATTATCGATTAGCTTGGTCCCATAGGGTGGTGTGTCCTGTGTTCGTGGTGACAAGGCCCACTGCACACAGTGATGCTACAGTACTCCAATCAACGTCCACAAACCAACTCTCATCTGTAACAATTTGGTGCATTTAGCACTATGTTAGCCTACATGCTACAACAATTCAGTGTTTGCTTGGTACGAATGAGTGATATTTTACTTAAGAAGTTTCATGTCATGTTGAATCCATTGGTTTTTTTTTGAGAAATAAAAACATGATGTGTCAGAGTTTGAACTGTGGAGCTGCTACAATAGCATTTTGTAGATTTATACCAATCTGGTGTAATCTGCTACATTATCATATATTACTTTGCAATAACGTAAATCTGCACAAATCTGTTAGTCTTTCATAAACATCAGAAAACTTGTGACAACAGTGTCCTTTCTGCAATTGATTAGTCGTGCCTTGTGTGCACTGTCAGCAACAGAAAGTAGGAAAATATGGAAAAGAAGGCAGTCCTTACAAAAGTTCATTTTATACAGTATCTTTACAGTTATTCTGTCAAAAATATTGTTTCACTGTAGGTAGCTAGTCCATTTTAAGTGCAAAATCATTTTGGGCCTAGTTATTCGCAAAAGAAAGTAATTTATTCCTGACGTTTTGACTCGCCCTCGGCAATGACCAGGGCCTTTATTCAAAAATACTGGAGTTCTCCTTAGTATCATATTGGGTATGAACATTTTCAAAGTATCCCAACATTAATGCTGGCAGAAGATTTAATTTCTAGATTTTTAATTTTTATCCACAAGTGTTGACCAGTCCGTCCGGGTGGTCTGTAGACTTTGACATATTTCACCCAAAAAATTGATTCAGTTGTTGAGGATTCAATCACTAGACACTGTAAATGTTACTGTAAATTAAATAAGTATAAAAAGAGTTTGGAGATTCTGGACTACAGTGGTGGACTGAAAATTCATCCATCATCGTTTTTTAGCCTTCTTTTGTGAGTTTATCACAATTTCTTGACATTTAATTATAGTGTTTTTAACATTAGAAAAGAAAATGTTACTACTCTCAATCCTTTCAATCTCCCCCAACCCCCGCCTCTCCTTTTTCTCTCTCTTTAAGCTCTTTGCCCTTTTTCTCTCCTTTCCTTTCTGTCTTCATTCCCATGACATGAACTGACATCAGGCTGCAGAGCTCTTGCTTTACTGACCTGATGTGTCTACATGCTTTCCATGGTTAAATTCATCATTGCACATGGGTGTGCGTGAGACAATGTAAGGTCAATTGTCAGTGACACTGTGCTACCAAACTGCCAAATTAAGCACTTGTACTTTTTTATCTACCGCTGGCCTAGTTCACACTGTCATAGTAAAACCGTGTCCTCATAGCAGATCAGTAGAGTACTAAAAAACTTCTACTAAAAGTCTACTAATTAAAAATGTGGTCTGTCTCAACCAGTCAAAGTTGGGTTAGCGTATTGTATCATATTGTGGTGTATTTTTATAGAGAGTTTAGGGGAGAATAGTTTTATGAGTGAGATTCTTCTGCTTTCAGTTTACAGGGTTACGTAAGTATTCCTTCTCATACATATTAAAATATTTCATCAGTGGCATTGCAAATCTTGTGTGAAAACCATCCTTCAGAGTTGAATTCATTGGCAGATGTCAGGGCAGCCTGAAGGTCGGCACGATCCCTGCGGGAAGCAGGATTTGAGTAATCGAGCTTGGGGGTTTTACCCAGAGGTTTTCCTCACCGTGGAGTCTTTGACCTTTTAGCTAATTAAAGACATTGAAGAAAGGTAAGGGGGGGGTTCCCCTTCTGCATCTTTCTGCCTTTTTACCAAAGAGTTGAGAAAAGCTGAGGATTAGAGCTTAGCACTTCTCACCTTCTTGAAGCACCATGTTTGCTTTCATGCTAAGGGATGAGGCCTTACACACATTTTCTCATGTACGTGTTTGTCACTTCACCACTGTGCCGTCACTGTGGATTACAGTCGTATTCTTATTCTGTTTCATGTTGATATGATCTCAAGGAACTCACACAGATTCACTAATGGAAGAATAAGTTGTCGTGGTCATGCATTGAACAGCTCTGCACCGTTGTCACGCCTTTGAAGCACTGTTGTGTGACTGCTTCGTGAACCATTTTTTACTATTGTTTTCGTGATATATGACATTTCTTAAGGTGAGATAGTCATAAAAGCCCTATTTCCCCCAAGGGTACATTTCTGCTCAGCTCGGCATGGTAAGTTCTGGATATAACCTTTAATAGCAAACAGTACAATTAAATTAATGACATTTCAATTGCATTAGTAAGTTCACAGAGTGGTGTTGGCCACACTGTACAGCAGTACACCGGTAAAAGTACAGAGATTGCGATTGCTGTCGGCCCAGACCCACGACCTGGCTTCCAAGTGCACATCAACCTGGTCTCCTTTCTTAAGAAGAAGCACTACCCCGTTTGAACCATTATCCGTGACGTCGGAGGCAGTTGGGTGTTCTGCGGTGCCAACAACAGCCTCACCATTTTTGTACAGGAGTAAAAAGCCAGGGTTTCCTCCATTGGTGTGAGAGTAGAGAGTGAAGTGGTAAACGCCACTGATTGGAGCTGTGAAGACACCTAAAGAGGAGGGCAGATATGTCTTGCTATTTACTGGAAATGAAATGGATGGTTTTAAGACCACAAAAAAGTGAAGACTCAACTCAACATGACAGCACTGCAGTTGTAAATGAATTCAGTGATTACAGAAATGGACATACAGTATATGATATGTTACCTGTTGTGGGGTCGTAGCTGTCACCAATGTTGGTGATGACTTTCTTGTAAACGAGAGTGGTTTCAGTCTTAAAAGGTCCAATGTGCTTTTGGTTCTCCTCGAGAGCAACTGAGAAAGCTACTTTATCTGTCAAAAAATGTTGAAAATGCAAAATCAGTTGATAAAAAGCGAGCATCCCATTGCCACAGCCCATGTTGATATATTGATTATTTACCATGAGTCACTGTTGTCTTCACCTCATCCACTGCTGCTGCTGTTTCTTCAACTTTATTCTTCAACTCCTCTTGAACATTTTTGTTTGTTTCAAGTTTAGCTTCCAACTCTATTATGAAAACACATGTAACATTACAGATTTTTTTCCGAAGTATGGAGAAAATAATTAGCTAAGTTTTTTTATACAGTATATATATACAGTAAATATAAGCAAGTTTCATAGACACCATTAAACCCAATTACTGATGTATCAATATATTTATTTATTTCTTAACAATGGATCAGTGAAATTTTTCTTACCTTGATTGGCTGTTTTAAGAGCCTCCAGCTCAACCTCTGTTTTTTCAAGCATTGTGTTCATCTCTTGTCCCAGAATCTCGGCAGCATTCAGTCTAACATCATACTCTGAGGGATTAATGGGAGAGATAAAAAAAAAAATAACATGACAGGGCTCACTACCCATTAATGTAATAGGAGTAGGTACAAGCTGGAATTTGTGCACATTGTTTAACCTTGATTGTTTTTCGCCAGTTCCTTCACTTTTGTTTCTGTAACGTCAAGACGTGTGTTCATTTCCTTGGCCAGGCGCTCACTTGCTTCCACTCTAGATTTGAACTCTGTTAAAAGACATGAGGTGGATAAACAACTGAAATATATCGTTATATCTTATTTCAATCAGAGAAGCAATCAAATGGCACACAGTATTTCAGTTTATCAGATTTGTGATACACAACAATAAGAAACCAGGAGGGTTTGGAAGAGCTCATGAAAAAGTAATGGAAAATTTCATCAGGAGCTCCAGTGGGTGACACTGCAAATTATCTACATATGAATATATATTATGCCCTCAATGCCAGCTAAAGAAATAATTCACAGTATTGGACCTTTTTGTTTACCTTGATCTGCACTCTGAAGCGCATCCACTTTTGCTGCTGTGTTTTCAAACCGGGCCACCAGCTCCTTCTCCAGAATCTCACTTGATTGTACTCTGGACTCCAGCTCTAACCACAAAATTTGCTTTAGCAGTTTTTACTGATTTGCTGATGATGTAATTGATCCACACATGAATTATGTTAATATACCTTTAATTTCCGTCTGTAAATGTGTCATCAAGATTTTTTGTGCCTCTGCCTGGATGACAGTTTCATTCACTCGGCCTTCCAGTTCTGTTCATTACAGGGAGGAATAAAATCATCAAAAACACAGATAATTCTATAAAAATATTCTGCCCCAGAAAGCAAAACAATGTTCACATTTTGTGTGTTTGGTCATGAATTACTGTACATAAGCATGCGGGGGGAAAATACTAAGTGTACTCACCCTGATCAGCCGTCTGCAGTGCCTGCACATCTGTGTCCATAGCTGCAAACTTATTCCCCAGTTCAGTCAGTCTGATGTTCAGTTCTATTTAAAAAAGAGATTAATAGTGCATGATTATCAGTTCACTTAAACTATTAATCATGAAGATCAGCCAAAGTGAGTTTTAAGTGAGTGAGTGAGTGTTTTTTTTTTAAATGTATAATTACCTTTACTTTCCTTTTGTAGTTCTTCCACTCGTGTCTTTTGGCCCTCCAGATCACCAGCATTTAGTCTGGCCTCCATTTCTACTCAGCAAGGAGGAAAGAAAAGGGAGAATAATTATAATAAGCAAAAAAGAAAAGAAAAGGAAGAAAAACGATGAAAGACAATTAGAACTGTACCATTTATAATATAGTTTGCATCTGTGTTTAGGACTGGTTTACTTGATCAGCTTTATTGTAAAGAAAATTAATTGTGTTCCTTTATATCAATCGCTTATTAGATCAAATGCCCCAATTTAGAACTTTTCCTGCTTTGTCTTTATGTCTTTTTGTCTTTGTCTATACCTTGATCAGCTGTCTTCAATGCCTCCACTTCTGTCTCAGTGTTTTTAAGACGGGCATTCAGCTCCTCCGTTAGACTTTCTTCTGCCTCCATTTTGGATTCAAACTCTGGCAACAGGCAAATTTGTATAAAAAAATGGAAATGGAAAAAAAGAGTGCACACAATATAATGTTTTTGGCCTTATTCTGAACAGGACAATATTTCAACTAAGCTACATGACAATTGAAAATATTCCACTAATATCCATTTAAATGCAGCCATGTTTGCTCCGATTAACTCTATTAATCAATGTTATTGTTAACTAAAAAGTTAATGAGTTGACTGTCTGGCGTTTGCTGGTCTTGTGTTGCAAATCCTAACTGAGGCATTTAATTTAATTTTGATGTATACATATCCAAAAATCATCCTAAAACATCTCCCATATTCAGAATAATAGTGGAAGATTCATGTGTGCACTGATACAGTAATCTCTACATGTGCTTGTATACCTTCAATTTCCAGCTCTAACTGTGCCACCAGGGTTCTTTGCCTCTCTACCTGGACATTAGTAGCATTTAGTCCATCTTCCAGATCTGTTCATTACAGGGAATAAAACACAATCTTGTTTAGCCACATATAAAAATCCCCCTCACACTGAACAGAAACAAACAAAAAGTTAATTTACTTTGATCAGCTTCCTCCAGCGCCTTCACATCCGCATCCACATCTCCAAGCTTATTTCCGAGTTCTGTCAGTCCAGCCTTCAGCTCTGTTTGTTAGCAAAGATAAATAAAAATACTGCATGACTGCAGCCATTCAGCCAAAGATAAATCATGAGGTGAGATTAAATTAAGAGCTGAGAGTTTGGAGGAAAATCTATTGTGTTAGACATTAATAATTGACTGTATGTTGTATTACCTTTACTTTCCCTCTGGAGTAGTGCCACCCGTCTGCTTTGACCCTCCAAATCAGTGGCATTCAGTCTGGCCTCCAGTTCTGCCCAGTGAATAAGATTAGTACACAAATTAAAGCATATAATGGCGTTGAATATAAATATTTTTTAAAGGACCTAATTTTGCATTGAGGATTAATTTACCTGTGTACTGGTGCACGACTTGCTGCACCTGCTTCCTCTGCTCCTCTTCCTGCATCTCACTGACTCTCAGCCTGGCCTCATGGTCTTTTTAACGTAATGGGAATAATCCAACGATAAGCAAACATACAGGTCACACAGGTAGTGAACAAAAGTGCCCCAAACACTCAAAAGTTTGAGAAAAAACACAGAAACCATTATGGACTTGATTTAATAGATAGGGAGATAAAAGATTGTGCAGCTATTCGACATATTTTTTTATTCAAATAGTGTAATTCAGCTTTTATTTTCATTCTACCTGTAAATCCTTTTTTCAGCGCCATCACCTGGTTCCAGAGATCCTCCATCAGGCTGTCATAAGCTGTCAGCATGGATGTCTTTTCTGTACATCAGATTAAACATAATTCATTATTTAATGTGAAGCATACAAACTCCAAAAAACGTTTACCTTAAAAAAATAAAAATCAGTGTTTGGCCTGCTCAGTTCAAAGAATTTTAAAAGACAAGTTTACATAACCTTTAGAGCAGCAATGATTGATCAATTAGTCAAAAGAAAATTTAACATCAACTATTTTGATACTCCAATAATTGTTTCAGTCTTGTGTTGAGCAAAATTATTAAACATTAGTTGGTTCCACCTTCTTTAATGTTAGGATTTGCAGCTTTTTTTTGATAATTTCTGGCCCTGAAAGGGTCTTTGGGTTTTTAACTATTGGTTGGAGTAAAGAAACCATTTGAAGGCGTCACTTTGGGATCTAATTTTTTTGGGGGACAAATTATAGAGTAAATGAGTAATCAATTAATCAGGAAAATTATTTTTTTTATTTTTTGAGATACAGTATACTTGTTTTTTACAAGCAAATACATCTTTATGAATAGTTTCATTGGTTGGTACCACAATTTTCACCTCATATAATCTAACATGATGATGGCTGCAAGTTGCAAGCTGACAATGGGATGGGATAGAAGAACAAAACATTAAATTCTGTGGTGCAAAAAGACTGAGTGGTTGTTAAGTTACATCAATTTAAAGAGGATCATGCAAATAATGGTCGCCTGCTGGAGGGTTAATGACTTAAAGTGAACTCAACTTATTTGTTCAAGCCAATTGTACTACAATTTTAAGGAAGCCCAAGACACTAACTTTTTTAAGTTAAACAAGCTTATTTTTACAGTATATATAAGCCATTAAGCAACCAACAAAAACATGCTGCGTTCCTTCACCACGCCATCACACATACCCTTCTGAAGCTGCACCAGCTGCTCTTTGGTGTGTCGCAGCTCATTTCTTTGTTCATCCAAAACAGCCATGATAGCTCTTAGCAGAGTGAAGCTGTCTGCATCAGCGAGCTCATCCCGAGCTACTGAGATAGCAGGGATCCTCTGTCCCAAGATGCTTGCCTCAGACAGGCAGCAGCCAAGCAGGACGAGTAGAACGACCCTCATCTTTGTGGTCTGTCGAGCTGAGAAACCAGGGAGATGGGGGGTCAAAGAGGGGCTTATAAGAGTGGGGCAGGCGTGTGAAAGGTTATGCAAAGTTTGTATGTTGTTTACATGTAGCTGACCATTTGAAGTTCATGACACACAACCCTCAGGGTCAAAGATAGAGGTATTGTGATAAGAGGCGTAAGAACCATGGAAAATAATTACAAGGAAGCTCTGTAAATGTATAATTTGTCATCTTACATACTATTTATTGAAATATCTCTTTTTTCTATCACATTTGGTATGTAAACCTCATGAAAGGGTTATAATATACTAGAAAATACTTCACATCCACTGAAGTATTTCACATCAAAACATCCAAAAAAATAAACACCACACAACATTGATTTATACACACTTATGTAAATTGAGGTATGTAGAATAAGTGTAACATTTGATGTAAATTAACAAGCTTGTCCAATAAAGACAAGTTGTGGTTCAGTAGTGATGATGGATGAATGATAGATGATGGGGGTATGATGATGCACTGTAGTCACAATTCGATACACAGGACACGACTCGGTATGTATTACGGTACATTAATACACCAAAATTCTTACTAATTAATTCTTGAAATTCTGTAAATACAGAGTTATTTGTACTCTATTGATGTGTAGCAGGTTTAATCGGTTGATCCAGAGGTATAGTCCCTGGATCCAGATGGTGCTGGGCCATCCAGACCAGGATTCAAGCCACACAGTCTCCTATCTTCTGCAGAAAATAGCACAGCAGATCGGTGATGCCGATCCGTAATCCTGAGCCACATGATTATCTCGCCACAAACCAGCAAGAGCGCAGACAGATGAACCACGTCCGAATTTCACAGGAACCTGCAGGACGAGAAAGAACAGGAACTCTAGGAAAGGTATGAAGTTAGAAACAAGCATTACTGGGACAGGAAAAAGTCAAGAAAGACAGAGAGAGATAGAGAAGCTCAGTGCATCATGGGAATTCCCTCTGGAGTATAAGACTATAGCAGCATAGTTATGTACAGGCCCTTGCAAGCACTAACTTCAAGCTTCAACAAAAGGAAGGTTTTAATCCTACTCTTGAACACAGAGAGGGTGTCTGCCCCCCAGACCTTTGCTGGGAACTACAATCGTAAGAGATGAAATGATGATGGATGAGTTTGTGACCACAATATAAACATAATTTTTTACACAGTAAACATTGGTACAATAGACAAGCAACATTTGAGCACATAGAGGAAAAAAGTTATTAAGTATGTTGTTATAGGATAGTTATATTAATTGTATCTATTTTTTCAAATTTTTGAAATATTTGTTTTGTATCAATTGTAGCTTTATGTTAGACATAAAGAAATAGAAAAAATAATGATGAGCTAATGCAGAACTGATTAATTGGCACATCTTACGACAGCAAATGTTTGTTATAAACGTGTGTCCTGCTCTCACAGGGACATTCAAAGATACATTAGTGTAAGGGAATGCACCTCTCTGCACATGTGTACGATGGTTAACACGTGGACCCCCTGGATGTCCAGCGGGCTCCCATCAACCCTCGGGAAAGCATCATGACAGTGGAGTGCGAAGCTGGAGGTGTGTGTGTGTGTGTGTTTCCCCTAGGCAAAGCAGAGGTCAGGTGTTCCACAGCAAAGGTTATGTAGTGATGCAGAACAGATCTGCATTTGTACATGCAGGCACGTCGATGTGTACACTTCATATGTACATATGTACATGAGCCTTGTTTATTTGTGTAATTATGTCGACCAGTGCATGGGTGTTTGTTACTAAGTCGGAGGAGTGCCCAGGGGCAGAGTGTGGAGGCCAGATGTTACTCAGCAAAGGTCATATTCCATAATAGAACGGCTGTTACACACCTGAAGTTGTCTGTGGGTGGGTACCCACATCGTCCTGAATGTCTTTACGTGCACATGGCTGCTGCAGCTGTTGGCAGAAGAGGGTCCAGAGAAATGGTTGGATGTGCCAGTGGGTGTGAAGTCCAGATATGAGGGTTTTCTGACTGGGTGTGAATGAGTTCAAAGTTGGTGAATGCACCAACCTTGACCAATGCCAGAGACAGCCACAGGATCCCCATGTCGCCGGAGAAAATGTCACATTTCGGAGAGGCTTCCTTCAGATGTCCAGCGGAGGTTTAATATGCTCTTTGTCTTGCAATTTGTCACTTCCCATTTGTTTGTTTTTTCTCTCTGTGTCATTGCCATGTCACATATCTGTTCGTGCTTTTGGAATTTCCTCACCTAATAGTGAGGACTCTTTGTGTCCAATAAAATTGAGGAGCTTTATGTCAAATGATTGATGATAGATAAACTTCACCGTGATTTCATTTATTGCCGGAATCCATATATCCCAGATCAGGAATGATTTTGTTGTCACGATTCAGAACATTTGGACAAACAAAATGTCATGAGAGCCTCTCCAAATGTGCAAACACTTGCCAGGAAGAGTTCCACTCCCAATGGCTTCTCTGTTGTTTATTGACTGACTTGTTTTTTGTGTAAAAAGGTGTGAGCTGTGTTTCTCAGCTTGAGCTGCACCAAACATCATCCGGTGAGAATTGCTTCTGTTCTTGGTTATCGTGTCCTGTAAAGTCATATACTGGGAGTCTTTTCTGTGTTATTTTAAGCACCCCTTCCCGTCCTATGCACCGAATGCCCACGTCTTGTCAGAAATCTCTGGCTTCCCATTTTCTTATACTGCTTCATGGCAAAACGTATTGTACGTGTTCTTCATTCGAGTAAAGTCACAGTAGAAAAAGCAAATCCAGCACATTCTTGTGAAAGTGTAATTTTCCAGTCAGACCATTTGCATATGCCTGTGCATTTTGAGACACAGTTGGGTGTCTCAACTCATGAAGAAAATTCAATTGTAATTTCTTTGTATGCTTCCGTATAATGACAATAAAGTCTAACTCTGATTTGTGACCAACATTTGATGTTGGGTTGAATTACTGAGTTTCAGATCTACTGAACTGCTTCACTACTTGTATGATTGCCATAAAGATTTACATAAAAATGAGATGAGCGATGGCACAGAGCATGAATAACTACAGTCATGCTGAGAGTATGCTCATAGAGTACTGCAGTACATTGCAGGTTTATGACATCATACTGCCATATGTTTACAGACGATAAATATGTATCCTTTACTTACTGTATATATTTAGGGGTACCTGATTATTTCTGTATTTTGTACTGTATATTCTATTATATGTATGTATATTTGTTGAGTGCAAGGTTAAGGCCGAGCAATTATTATGATATATATCATCCTCATCATGAGAGTACATCTCGTCTGAGATTTTGGATATCATTATAGATTTATACTGTATGTAATACGTGTTGTCTTTTCCTGGTATTTAAGGCTGCATTACAGTAAAAAAAAAATCTGTAATTTCCTGAATGTATCTGAGTATTTTTCACGTTTTAATATTTCCCTTCACCCAGTCATTAAATTCACATTATTGGTGATTTTTTTTAATCAAAAATCTTGTTGAGTTGGCATTTTGTCAAAGTACCGATAGTGATCTTTGGATTACTGATGCAGTATCGACATCAAGGTATAATGTCAACAATATTGTGATATTTAATTTTGTTTCCTGTATATATCATGATGTATACCATCTATCAGGATATGGTCTGAAATAAAACTTAAAATAAAACAATATTTTAAAAATGATATTATACAGTATGTACTTTTAGTGTAGACAAAAGTAACAAAATATATCATAAGTTGTATAGATGTGGCTGCATATTACATTATATATTATACTTGCACATATATATAATCTCCAGGTCTAACACATGTATGTTTAGATCCATGTGTTAGCAAATGTCTGCCTTTTTGACTCATGATTATGGGCTTCGTGATACCATGACATTAACAACTTTGTGTGGCCAGGTTGTGTACCAGTTTAAGAATGGTAAAATATATTACTTTTTGAAGAGTATTTAAAAAATCAATCACAGTCCGTCTGACCAAATTGAAACTGAAACTGAACTGATGCCTCAGTTTAAATCCTGAGAATCATAACCACTGACCCATTTGTCTCAATCGCTTGTAAACAAATTTCTGTACTTCATAACTGATACAGTTAAATAATGCAGTGTCATATCATGCTTTTAATTATCTTTTGAGTTAGTGTTTGGCAGATAGGATGGCCAAACCACCGTCCTATTTTTCTGCACTCCGTGATGACAAAAGCAGAATTAGCCATTTGTTTGGATGAACTTTTGAACTTGTTCCCTTTTGCCTCCACAGATCATTGCATATCAGCCATATGGCCGTTCAGTAGACTGGTGGGCATATGGAGTTCTGCTCTATGAAATGCTGGCAGGACAGGTAAGTGGTACACACACACACAGACCATTGTAGCACTTATGTAACTGCCTCATATGTAGATGACAGTCACAAGGTTGCTAACAGTCTGCTCACGGCCACATTATTCCCAGACTAAAGTTGCAGCACAGCTCTGCGGAGGCATAAATGTACTCAGGTGGTGCTTCCAAAAGACCTTCCCACCAGCACTAATAATAAATATTGACATTCAAGGGCATACCTTCCTTGGTTTAACCTTTTGATCTATTTTAATGTAGTCAGGTTTGGTCGCAGCATCTGAACTTAATACTGGAGTGAGGTCAACAATAGATATATTTTGTGAAAGTTTGGATCCTAAAAAACCAACAAACTGGGCTTAGGTTGAAATGTGCCTCAATTATTTGTTATCAAGCTGGGCCCATCATGCACAAAGAACATAGAAAAGCTTACTCTGTTTCCTCAGCTTCCTCAGCCAGCTTTTCTGCAGCCAGATTAGATACCAGCTTTGCTTTTCTGTGCTGTATTTAGTGGGCTAATTATAATTGTACACCAAGTAACATCTCTATTACATTTCTGCAGTAAATAACTTCCTTCCATTTTAGATGTTGGCACTGACCTGTTTGGGAAGGCCAGACCTTCAGTTCAGTATTTATTCCTGGATACAGCATGGTGTGCTCTCAGTGGACGAGTCGATGTTCTGATGCTACTTTTAAGATATTGAAGCAAATGTTTCAATAATGTGTTGGCTGTTAAGAAGAAATTCTTTTGGAATCAGATATACCAAGGCAAGACATGAAGGACGTGCAGCAGCTATTCTGTGTACCTGTTGTCATAAATATGCTTTTTGACTAAGAGCGCCAAGATCTTTCTGCCTTTATGTGCCTATGTTTGTGCGGACATTGAGTAGATTATAAATTCACACTTCTCACACCTTTATTCATCCTTTTGGGAAGCTTACTTTTATTACTTTTATTTATTTGAGACTTGTTGGGTGTAGCATGAAGAATAAGTTTAATGTGGTAGTTACATTGGAACCATGTGGCCTCGCAACAGATTAGCGCACCATTTGCTATTTTTGAGAAACAGAGATGTCAGATATAAGATAGAGCCTTTCAGTTAGTGTAACATCCAGAAATTAATGAGTTACTCTTAAAACTCTCTTCAAACTGATCAGCCGCAGTATTAAAACCTCCTGATTGACATTGTATTGGTCCCTGTCACATGGACAGAGGACCTCTGAGGGTGTTCAGTGGTACCTGGCACCGAGATATTGGCAGAGGATCATTTGGATCCAGTGAGGTGGGGTGTGGGGCCTCTGTTCCATCCACAGTTCTGTCCTATCCCACAAATGCTCAATAGGATTGGGACCTGAGGAGTTTGGAGGCCAGATCAAAGTCTTTGGCTCTTTGTCATGATCCTTGAACCATTGCTGAATGGGATTCGTGGTCTGGCATGGGCAGTTGGCGGTGTCGTTGCAGGGAGGGGGGGTAATTAGTTTCCAGTAATATTTAGGTGAATGTTACGTGTCATAGTAACATCTACATGAATCCAAGGACCCAAAGTTTTTCACTTCTGAATGAATTCAAGTATAAGCTGTTAACAATTAACTGACGTTTTTAAAATATTCAGATGTTCCCTTCCTCCATATCTCCTCACCTCGTGTAAAATTAGGTAAAGAGAGCATGGCACTAACAGGCTGTGGAGTGAAAATGACAAATAATTCATTTTATGGACTGTCAAAACTCCCACATTATCGTTACTGATGATAACCACCCAGTGAGGAGGGAAAAAAGCTGGGTCATCCACTCCATTTGCCCTGCAAGGTCTTCTTGTGAAAGTTGTTTGTTCTGCACATTTGTTTTTCCTGTTGTTTTTGGTGTCTTTTTCTCCCATATTCTTTCCTCCTTGAATCCTATGAAGTCAAATGTATGTCCTGTTTTCCTGCCCACTTCATTTTAGGGAAAACAGCATCAAATCTGATTATTGTTCTTTTCACCTAGAGATGGCACAAGTGACAAAATGACACAGTGACACAGCAGTGAAACAAAGTCAAAAGAACGTATTCTTATTCATTTTACTTAGTGTATAAATCACCAAAGGCTGTCTTTCTTTCTAACCCTCAGCCTCCATTTGATGGGGAGGATGAAGATGAGCTGTTCCAGTCCATTATGGAGCACAATGTGTCCTACCCCAAATCCCTGTCCAAAGAAGCTGTCTCCATCTGCAAAGGGGTGAGTGGACAATCTTTGCCATCAAGGAAAAGTAGAATTTTGTAAAAAGCACAGAAAATTTAAGACTCTCTGATATCAATCCTGCCTTTTCTGTCTTTTGTCCTGTTTATGTGAAATTATTTTCTACTGGGGTTAAAAATCCTGTCCTTGACCCCTCTGGCTCTTCACCGAAGCAACAATGTAGATTTTTTTTCTTGTTTATGTAAGACCTTCTGGCTGCTTCAACTTCAGGGAGAAAAACTGACAAGCTGTGTCACAGACTGCTGGGAGGCTTTTCTTAGCTTTCTGGATTTGACGTAACGTTAGAGTTCCATTTACAGTAAAGATTGGACTTTCTTTTAAAACACTGTTAGGGAACCCGTCTGCAAGGTGTTCTCCATTTCCCACCTCTTATTTCCTGTACTTTTGCAATTTTAAAATATTGAAGGGAAACCATCCAGTATACACCAAAAAAAATCCAATCCAAGCAAAATCCACAAAAATAAATAAATAAAAATGTTAGATGTTTGTAAATTTTGACTACCAAATATAATTTACATACATGAAAAAGCATTCATCACATTATGTCAGTTGTTAGGGTGAATCACAGTAAGTGACCTTAAACAAACTAACATACCTATTAAAAAAACTGTGCTCCTAATGCAGAAACTAGCAACTTGGCAAAGTGCGGAATCTTAAAGAAACACATTTAAAGCAGGTTTAACTCACATGTACCATGGCAAAATAAAGATACAGCACAAATTCATTTTTGTATTAGCTTATTCTTTGTGTCTCATCAGTTTTGCAAAAGAGTAGACCTGGCACACAGGATATAAACAGAGACAAGCTCAGACAACGAGCCACTCAGCTAAGATGTATTAATGTCCAGTAAAAATCAATAGCAGTGATGGTGCTAACCTTCATTATACTAGTACAATAAGATATCATTTTGCCATTTTTGAAAAATTAAGTATTTCCTTCAGTCTTCGACATCACAGTGGTGCAGCAGTAATAAAGAGGAGTGTATATGAAATTTACTTTGTTTACTAAAGAGGCTCGTAATATCAGATGACTGCAATTTGTACAGGCAATCATCATATAATCTGTATCAGTATATTCTTAATATGTGAAAATATTAATCAGCCACAGGGGTGCATTAGAGTACCTTACGCACATTTTCTGATCCATATATTCATATGGGTTTTTGTTCTAAAATCGCAAAATGAAGCCTCTTTCATCCTAATTTTTCAATCCTGGAACACAATGTGTATCATTATGTCAACAACAGAATATCTTGAAAGCAAATTATGATTTTTCACGGAACTCTGTGAAATTTGCAGTCAGCTCCTCTGTAATTGGAAAAGGGAAAACTGTGTAGAAATTTTGAATAAACTCACGTATTTGCCACCAAATGTCTGTTTGTATGACCTTCGAAGGCAGTTCGTATGCAATCTTCCAGAAGCAGAAAAAAACATCAGTAAGTCATTACATGTTTTTCCTCAGGGAGGCTCATGTACATTACACATGGATAAACTTTGACAGCTGTCACAATCCCTGTTGGCATGAGGTTCACATAAAGATTATTAGCTCAGTGAAAGACTTGCTTTAGACGCCTTTGTCCTGTGGTTCATGGTAGTAGAAGCACTCTCAGGTTAAGTTCCCACCAACCATTTTTTTGTTGTAGCCCCCTGAAGATGAGACTTAAGTGATGATTTAAGACTACAAAACGTGTGTGAACCTTGGAAATGTCCAGAAGGGGTTGCAGAAAAGCACACATTTGTGTACTCAAGCAGATACAAGGCATTCAATAGTGAAAGTGGCACTTTTATTTTTACCCAGAGGCAGTGCAAACTCAACGAGCTGTGCAATAACAGACTTTGGCTCCTTGTCCCTTCCCTAAATTCCGCTTGTTTCTCTTTGTCTCCCTCTTTCCATTTCCCATTCTTTTCTTATCACTGTATGTGTGCGTCTCAACCCTTGTTTGGCAGGGCTAGCACTTCTTCTTCATGGATACATAGTGCTTGCCAGCGGCCTGACCCACAAAGAGAGAGGGAGAAAGAGAATAGGAGGGATGGTAGGGAACAAATAACAAATAAAACAAGAGAAAGATTGGGACGAGAGTGGTATATAAAGACTAGATAGATGAGCAGGAACAAATAGATGCATTGATAACAGTAGTTGAGAATGAAACAACAAACAACCTAAAAGGAAAATGACACAAGCCAAACAGTTTACATGTTGTACACAAACATAAATATGCTGCTCTCACTTGTAACCCTGTCCTACAGTTACCTACATTATAAATAGGCCATAGTTGTAGATGCACATTCAACTAAGTAATGAGATGTTACTTAAAGGCCATCTGTTCCATC
Source organism: Mola mola (assembly GCA_001698575.1). NCBI lineage: Eukaryota > Metazoa > Chordata > Actinopteri > Tetraodontiformes > Molidae > Mola > Mola mola. Next base: position 3,035,990 of record KV751376.1, on the reverse strand, counting down.
TTGTAGATTATTATGATCACCAGAAGAGAATTTTATCACACATATATTAAAAGTTTGTTTTCAGTGAAATGTGATATAGAAGTAAATAACAATGGACTTGACTGTTTTGCTTGACTGACCCTATGATAACTGGTCTGCAGAGACAGCTGCGTCTGAAAAGGGCATCAGGTCTTCTGTTGTATTGTCAGTAATATATAGAGTTTAATCCCATTATTATTAACCAGAGGGATGTTTGTCCTAGCGTTGCCTCACCAGACCCCACTGTTCTGTCACAGCAAACTAATTGGCTTCTAAAGGATGGTGGTGA
>KV751376.1:2995486-3035639 GCA_001698575.1 Mola mola | reverse complement strand
TGTCTGCTTTCTCTTTACTTTATCTCTCATTCTCTTTTTCCATCCACTTCCCTGTATCTCCCACTCACTCTCTCTCCCACCCCGCTGAATCAAAACAATTTGACATTCTCAACAGAAACAGCAGGGAAACATCGAAGTCTTAACGCGTGCAACTAAACCCTATACTGACAGCTCATGACATGTTGGAGACATTGCAAATTCTAATGCTAACAATTTGCAAGCAGACTAATGTTTTCCAAGAAATGTAAGTAAGCTCAGGTTGCCCCCCCAAAAAAACCCCAAAAAACAAAAAGTTTGATTATTTGATTGACATCATGGCCAGCCAGCCATCAGTTTAAAGGACATTTCAAGGTGCAAAATGTGTCATTTTATTGGCGACAGCAGGACGCTTCTCACCATCAGTGACAGCCCTGGGACCAAACAGAAAGCTGTAAATGACTTTATCCTTCCCTGTTAATACCTGTCTAATGCACTCATCCTCGGCTTGTCTTTTGGAGGGCTTACTGCAAGAAACACTACCAGAAGGTTGCCGTTGTAGGATGTCATTCAAAACTGTTGAATCTCCTAAATTGTATGTTTCCCAAAAAATTTCAGAATATGTGTGGCCTTGACATAACAACTGTAAGAGAACAGGGAGTGCATGGCAGTGTCAGAAATTTCGATTCAGTATGTGAAAAACAAGGTCTTAGAAGAGTTCCTGTTCAAACTAATAATCAAAATAAGAATGGAAATCAGGAGGCAGCATGCTTCCACCAAAGGCCAAACAGTCCCCTTAAATTTTAGTTTATGGATCCACCCCCCCTTTTTTTCGGAGCCACATCAAAATGTAATGTTTTCTTCCTTGGTCTATTCCCCATCCTCCTATGACGTTTAGATTAAATCCATCCAGAAGTTATTTTATAATGAGTCGAGCAAAGCTCCTCATCTGCCAGTCGTTTCTTGAGTAAAGCTGAGCTCGAAGATGCTTAAGGAACAAAAATACATGATGAGGCTGTATATGAAATGATCCAAACAGGGATTAAAGCTACATATTCACTGTATATACATTCTTCATGTTATCTATTTATCTACCCGTGGTCAGGAAAGCGTTTGACGGATCATCAAGACTCTCGACTTTTTCCTCTAAGACAGACTGGTAAAATGCCAACACAAAATGAATTTCGTTGAGCAGTGTTTTGTAATGAAACCTGTTAGTGTCAGCCTTTGGTCAGACGCTGTAGTCAGATATAACTGGTTATAGATTCTTCCCTCTGTGTTAAAACAAAACAACGCACCAAGTGTGATCACTAAACGTGTCATGTAATTAAGGAGTACTGCCAAGGTGACTGAGCTGCATGCGTAGGTGTGCATCACATATTAGGGATTTATCTGGAAGTGCTGCACTCGTGTGTGTTTATGTGTTTATGTACTCTCACTGTGGGCGTTCCACTTACAAAATAAACACCACACACAATACCAGAGCCAGAAAGCCAGCCTGTTTAAGCATTTAAACTAGCTCAGTCAGAAGAGCACCATTTCCATTTCAGATTCCAGGGTATGAATAAGTCATTTTGTCCTTGCACTGTCAGTTCTGAAACCTTCTACACCGTCTGTCTGTTTTTCAACAGCTTCCTCCTCTTCCAGCGCAATTTATTCAGGTCAAATAACCTGCTGAGGCAGGGGTAGCAAAGCAAAATATTTATGTAAATACTAGAACTGGTAAAATCCTTCATGCACGCTCTGAAAAAAACAAGCAGCAAGTCAGTGATTGTGGTCATGATGAGCAGGAGTTTTTTAATGCATGTAAACATTTTGAACGTGTGTTTATTTCTACATCCGGACACTGACAAGGCTCATTTTTGGCACATTATTTGGACAGTTATCTTTAAGTAGCAGCAGTGGCTGCCTGTGTAATTTTCACTGTCATTGTGCTCTTCCATAAAATAATAAGTGCGTGCTCATGTCGTCTGTAGTGCAGTTGGAAGTGGAAGAGGTTTCAGAACTGGTAACTGCTGTTAACATGCATTTGCTGATGGAATCACATTCTAAAAAAACCTCAGCAAAGGAGGTTGGAGAGAGCAGAGTGAGAGTTTTCTTGATTTGCTAATTGTGAACGTTCCTCAGCTGCTTTTGAGATTGAAGAAAGAAAAAAATAAGGAAATCAAGGCAAGGCCTATGCATGTTATCACAGTTGCTTTGTTCTAACGCCATGTTCTCATCTCTGTTTCTCATCGTGAGCAGCTGATGACCAAGCACCCGTCCAAGCGCCTGGGCTGCGGCTTGGAGGGAGAGAGAGACATCCGAGAGCATGCCTTCTTCAGACGTATCGACTGGGAACGCCTTGAGAACAAGGAAATACAGCCGCCATTCAAGCCCAAACTGGTAAGTGCCAAGACGGTGCATTTGCTTGAGATTAATTTTACAGTTCACAGTCCAATTAAGTGTGGCACTGCTTAGTATAATTACTGCAACCAAACTTACAATTACCTGTTACTGCTTCGAGGGAAGGGTTGGCCCTTAAATTCCATTTTCACAGGGTACAAATTTTCCTGATCTCTTACAAACTAAAGTAAAGCTTATTAATATTTTTGATGACTTACCATGAAGCTGAGGGGACAACATGGCTTGCCGCCCTACTCTTTTTCAACACATAATCAATTACGTTGGTGAAAAGCTATGATGGAAGAACAGGAAATTGAAAAATATCACTAAAAACAAATGAGGGCAAATTGAAAAAAAACGGTATGAAGTGATGATAACACATTGTCACATTGCACTGCAGAGGCTCACACCCAGCTATACGTGTGTCTCCACGTGCATCCTCAGTGAGCACCTGTGATCTCACTTCCCCACATGTATTCTAGTAGCATTACTTATTCGCAAAGTCCATATGTGTCACAGTTGTCCAGTGGAAGCAATATTTCACTCAGCATGTGCACTCCGCCAGAACATAAAAGTAAAAGAGCGCTTCACGTGTTTGGACAACAAAGCAGTAGATCTTGGCACGTGGGAGAATCAAAACAATACGGATTATATTTATTTTTGGCCTCTTCCAGGCAAACCAAGTCAACCATGAAGTTTGATCCACTCATAATATACCTCTATAGGCTGAAATTGCACAGTTGTTGTGTGAATGACAGTGCACTTCTGCTTACCCTGACGACGTCACTGAAGTAGATGGTCATTTAATGAGGCCCAGGACACATTTGTCTCCACACTGCTGTAAGAATGTGGCTACATGGGGCCCCAAACCACCTCTAAATATGTTGGGTGATCAGATCTCAAATACATTCTCAGCGCATTCAGACCTGTTCTTAGAGCTGTCCAATTGTGATCAAATCATTCAGAAAATTTGCAAAGTCAGACTCTAATTTACCTTCACTTTCACATCCTAGAAGAAGTGTTTTTAGATGATGTCACCGTGTTTACCACATTTGACCGTATTTTAAACCATACACAATGATCATCATTGATCCACAGTGCATTGGTCCTCTCTATGATTTTATTGAAGTTGTGTTAGCTTTGCCACTTCCTTGTGCCTCATCATTTTTGGAGAATCTGACAACTGTACTGGGATAGCAGTGTCATCTTCTTATTCTCCCTTTACACTATAAAGCGGGTTTCATATGTTTGCAATGACAAACTGAAATAACTAATCAAATAAATTGAGCTGCAATTAACCAAATACAGCTTACAGAACTACAATCATTTAACCAAACAGGAGCAGATGTGCTCATCACTACAACACAAATACGTTACGGCAAGACGTTTTGTGCCCCTCATTACCACCTCTGGTGGAATGTGTCCTTAGCGCTTTGTTTACCATCTTGTTCCGCAGCCTTCAGACAGATTTGTCAGAGAAGGTCATTAGTCAGAACCTCTTGAGTTCCTGTCCTCAAGTATGTCGATTGTCCAGTGGTTATACTTCCAGGTGATTTATGGTATTTTACTTAAATAACATCTATGGGAAATTGAAACATTTTGCATCCAACGAGAGAGTATTAGACACTCGGGGTGGGATGTCAGTAAGATGCTTCAAATTAGATTTTTCTCCGGCCTTGTTTGTTGTTGTTTAATACCACTGCTGAAAGTGTACATTTTCTCTGATTGTTCTGATTACAACAGTTAGGCCTAACAGGTACCATTTTTATGATAACGTGTGTGGTGATTATGTAATTATCTGTTAATTATAGTGTTTTCCCTTCGAAAGTAATCAGATGCACATTAGAACATTTTTATGTTTGCATAATGTTTGCATTAAATATTACTCCTTTGCATAAACACTAAAACTGTGTTTTTTAATGTGGGCCATGTTCCCTGAATATTTATGTCTATATTAGCATATTATGAAATGTTAGGTTTTAATCGACACAATTTATTGCAATGAAAGCAAATTAATTTGCTAGTCACCGCTAACCTGCCTCACTCTGTCTGATTTTATTTATTGCATTTTCAGAGACACACTCTCATACACTATAATATTGGTGCAAAGAAAGTATATACAAGTTAAAATCTGACAAATTGTGAGTATTATACAGGAAAAATAATAAAAGATTTTTTAAAAGATTTTAAAATACACATATTTTTCTTTCACTTCAGATTTGACTTCATATGTCATCATCATTCACATTGACACCACTACACACTATATACAAATCAACAAGTTTTAGCATGTATTGTCTGACAACAAACATAAGAGCATATTTCAGACCACAACACGGTAAGTACTGTAGCTCATTTAAACCCACTAATGTACGCAAAAAATCCTTTTCAATGCATCTTCAGTAAAAAAATTTTCAATTTTTCCTTGAAATTTAACAAGAAGTTAAAATTCTTTTTAATTCTATAGCTGTGAATATGCAGTTTTGATTTGATCACAGCCACAACTTAAGTCCCCTGGCAATTATCTATGAACCATAGCAATTAAAACCAACAGTGGTGGACATTAGGACTTAAAATATATATTTTAATCTCAGTTTCATGAAAAATAATCATGCAGCTGTGGTGAATCATATTACATATCAATATTTTTGTTATATTCCTGAAATAATGATGATTTAATTACAAACACAAGCACTTGCCAAGATGTTATAGTTGCTTTTGATGTATGAGAATCATCCATTCATTCATTTCCTACACATGCTTGTCCTGTACATATAAGGGACTGCAACTCCATGGACATGTAACTCAAAAGGCAACAAATACTAAAAACAGGTTTCTATGAGGCTTCAGCATAGAATTCATAACGAACATATACATACACACCCCAATAACACAATATGTACCAGCGCATACATAAAAGAATCACTTGCACTCGCTGCATTTGGATGTTTATACTAAATGACCCCATTCTTGGTTGTGGTTACTGCAGTCTAGATGATACATTCAGGTGTTTAAAGAAGACACACTCAAAGGTTTACACAGATAAATATAAGTACGGGTTTTAACGTAAAAAAGAAATATAAATAAATGTACATTTTTGGTCTGAAAACGGAGTCATTACATTAAAGGGTATGTCATATCTTATCGCTCAGATATGATTAAAAAGAATCCACACTGGTCATGGAAATATTCCGATTTGTTGACATAATGACTTGTACCGTTACGTGCAGTGACAATGAGAACTGCTGAAAAGAAAAATAACGTTGCAGCCCCGACTTCAGTAGTGTGTAAGTTACGAAAGATGGAATGCACAACAAACCTTGGCGTCCTTGTAATTCCACAGCTCTATGGCTCTTCACTACTGGAATACATTCCTGGTCTATTTTTGACAGAAGCCGCATCAAGTTTCGCAGAGCAGATCGAACCAGACAGGAAGTGAAACACAGCATAGAGAATCCGACCATTTTTTGTCCCTATTCTGAAATGCTTCCGGTGTTTGAAGCTATGTGGAGGACAGAACACAACCAAGCTACATTGGTTATTTATGTATTTATTTACATATATTGGATGTTGTTTCAATCATCCTGTATGAAGTGAGTCGGAGGGGACAGCTCAGCAGCTATTGTGAGCTCTAAACTACTTTTTTCTTTTTTTCCAGGTTTTTGTTATCAGTTTATTATTACAAAAGCACTCTGAAATATCGTGGTATTATTTTAGGATCTTCCATCACTAGACTGAAGTCAGCCTGATGTGATATTTAATACTTCTGTTGACATGATGCTCTTGTGTGGTCAAAGCACAGCTGCGGGCAGATTCTACTTATATCTCGTGCTATATGGGCCATAAGTAATTTGAAAACCTCTCATGTCAATGTATAATTGATGTGGCATCTATATCTTACGAAGCTGTGTCGTGTATAGCTTACACTTTGCTGCAGAGTAAGTTTGGGAACCTTTGAGATTACACATGATCATATAAAACACTTATGCATACTCACACACGAACAGCTCCTTAACAAAACAGATGAAGTAGGTCACTCAGTGTCTTGTTTCATGTGTATGTGTGTGTCCTATTTACATATTCAGTTTAAATATTTTAGTTCTCTTCTGTTTCAACCCTCAAGGCCTCCAGTTCCTCTAATAAGGTGAATCCTGACCTCCACGTCAATGTAGTCTCCTGCTGAGTGGATGTGCTGCGTGTCCTGAAAATACTGTGTGCTTTCTGTGTGTGTTTCATTATTGGTGGAGGGGGGGTACAGCAAGAGGTTAAAAGAGATTGAGAAAAGTAGCGGAGGAAGATTTCCTTGCATGAAGCCTTGTCTCTGGCTCTTTGCTTCGTGTGTGTAGGAGGGGGGGCAATCGATTTTTGAGAGAGAAGGAGGCCTCCTGTACTTGTGTGTTTGTCCTCGCTGAAGTTGCAAGGAGGCGGATGCATGCAAACGTGCATGTCCTTTGCACAGCGCATGCTCACATGGGTTGTAGATACAGTTAAGTGTGGAAGGTGAAAAGAGAGCAAGAAAACATAGATGCATGCTCCCTGTACCCAACGCTGTAATGATCCATCATATCTGTCTCACACTTACAGCGTGGAGTCTATTACCAGCAATTCAATCATAATAAACCCAGCTCTCACCCGCAGCACGTCTAGCATTGCCCCACTAATCCATCTCCTTCTCTTTCCTTTTCTTCTTGTGCATCCGTCCCTCACTCAGTACCACTGTGGTAGCCAGAAGTGCAATCATTACTCTGGCTCCGCCTGAGAGATTCAGCCCATCTGTATTTATTAGACCAGGGCGTCAGGCCATGTGATCCATATTCGTTGTGCCGGATGCAGCCATTTACTACATAATACATAACAAAACAAGCGCGTGGTTGAACACCGGCTGCATCCAGCGCGCAGCGCCGGTGGAAAATCAGGTCAATTTCTTCTTCAGAGCACAACATACTCGATGCCTACAAGTTTTTATGCCCACTTGTGGAAGGCCAATTCGTCTTTATGGCCGAAGGTTAAAAAAAAAAGGGGGGAAGGATGGGAAAGTAGGTCAAATAATAAGCTGCTGATTAATAGTGATGGGAGCAGTGAATGAAGGGAGGGAGAGAGGGCAAAAATAAGTGGGAGGACTTAGTCACTGCACAGAAGTCTCGAAACAGTGTCCAAGTCAGGGACGACACATGCCTGATGGGATACATGGGCACTCACACACATACATGAACGCACCGAAACCACGATGACAGTATGGAGGAGTTGTGACTCACTCAAGCTGGAATGACACGCACAGATAAGAGCATATCTGCCTTTCCTCTTTCAGTGTACAAGACAAGAAGAGGGACTGTATTGACATTGTTTATGTTTGCATCTATTTTTAACAGGTTCAAAGATTTTTATTCCGACATATCACATGTTCACATGTTTAAGTGTATATCATACTAATTCCCATTTTGTAAATTAGTTTTTCTATTGAACGTTTAGTACTGCCAAACCACAAGCAGTCATGTAAAGTTCTGATTTTTCTTTGTGTACCATTAACCAGTTAACCGTTCTTTACCCTGAACTTTTATAGTGAAATCTGTGTCTTCCCCAGATTGAGGATTAGGATTTGCATTTGCCGCTAATGACAAACTAACGATCTCTCCAAACAAAGGACAGTGTTCAGCAGATTATGACAAGAACAGATTCCCATGCCAGAGGCTTTGGGGAGTAGAGAGTCAAGGAAAAAGAGACTCAAACTCTTAATGGTGGCAGGCACTCATTTACAATCCTAAGTAGATGAGTGTTCTTTTAATATGCTTGAGTGCAGAGATGTGCACATCTGCACAGAAAGAGAGGGAGGGATTAAAGATGAGGAGAATGTAGATCAAAAACCCATGTAGGACACTATGTCGTTTATGAGAAGCTTATGCATACAGCATACACCATCGCAAATCTCCAGACATTGTGAAATACTCGTGGTTAACAATCAGGTTTATCTGCTCTGCAGGAAAGAGATTACATACGTATAGTGTGTGTGTGTGTGTGTGTGTGTGTGTGTCCTTTCTTCTGTCCACTCTGGCAGGTTGGTCAAGGAAAGATATTTAAACACTCACACCTTAAAAATGTCTGTCTCAATGCACATAATGTTCCATTGTGTTCCCATTTATTAAATCAGCTGTCATGTGTTGTCTGGCTTCACCTATAAAAAAGGAAGAAGAAGGAAATAAGATCAGAAATGTCTGTGCCAATAAACCACAGTGCTACACAAAACGCATTTGTAAACATAAAACATACATGCGTAGATACACGTTTAAATAAAACAAAACAAAACAGTCATACTCACGATGTTTTGATATCTCACGGTTGGTGGCCGAGTCAAATATCAGATTAAAGTGACTCAAAGCAATTGAAAAAAATTAAGATGAAATAATATGTGATGCGACCTATGATAATATCACTACATTCACACGTTTTTGGGGGAACACTGACCCTGGATATGATCAACACTGTGAGTCGTCAGTAACGAACGGTCAGTCTTTAGTGATACAGGAGCACTGATCATGCAGAAAAGTGACTGGTGTTTTCTCAGGTCATATGGCCTGTACTTGTTTTTAGTTGTTGTTGTCAGTAGATGTCAAGAAAAATATTTCAAAATAAAATTTGGAATACCTCTGCCTTCTTATCCTGAATACCTTTAAGTCTTTAATGTTTTATAATCAGTTCTGTCAGCTACACTTGAAAACTCACTGAAATTAACATTTACAGGCACATTGACTCACACATGGTCCACATCATAGCTTTGCTTATTTTATCACATTTTTGTAAAAACAGCATCAAGTTACAGGAGATTGTCTATTTTATGTTAACTTATTCAGTGTTTTTTACTGTAAGTGGTTGTAGCTGAAGCTCAGATGTAATGTCTGGTGAAATGTGTCCTGCTGCCACAGCAACCTGTTGTTTAAAGTGCTGCTGTGTATTTCAACAACAGTGACAACAGTAATGTGTAAAGTACTGTGGCTGCCTTTTCCCTTTTCGCTTTCCCTTTTTTCTTCATGGCCTGTGTTAGAGCCCTGTGACATTTGACTTCACAGAATTAGTTAAATCCACAAGCGGCTGAAGAGCAGCATCTCTAAGGCACCATTAATGTGGAGCACTGGGTCCTAACAGTGTGTGTGTGTTCCTGAATGCTTGATGTTGGTGAGCCCAGTGTGCCTGTGGACTAATTGATGAGGATGTTACATTATGTGAATCAATTTTGGTTAGTGTGTGCCCAAAGGTTTAACGTGCAGAGCTGCTGCCTGAGAATTTTTCCTAAGAGGCTACGGATAGAGGCACAAAGTCACTGCAAGCAAATATGCAGCTCTATGAGTTAGATTAGCTTCTAAGGAGATAAAACAACTGCTCTCCATGTTCTCTGGTCCATTTCATAGTATAAGCACTGGTTGTTAGACAAAACACATACATTACAAATAGCTGATCATGTGTGCAATCCTTGGTAAAGCAGTTAAAAGACATGCAAGTTGACTGAGCTTTGCAACATGTCTGTAAATGCAACTGAATAATGCATATGCAAACCTCTGCAGTCTCACATGACTGTTAAATTACACCGTCTTACTTGATTGCCACTGAAGCAGTTGGTTGAACACCTCTCTCTCTTTGTCCAATAAACCAGATATAATATGAAATGAGCACGAGAGTAAGAAAAGCCTTTCCTTTGAATGAAACGCTACGATTTGACTGTGGCAGTTCTCAGTTCATCTGGTTGACGCTTCACTGTTCATGAAATGTAAATAATCTTTTTGTATGTTTTAATACAATTTGGTAAGAGACTTACAAACTTCCTTGTTTATTTGACTATTTTTTTTCCCAAATTTGCTATACATAGGAGTTCATATCTTTTTGTTGTGACTTCTGATTTTGTGAGAGCCTTAATGTCAAGTGGATTTTTTTTTTCAATCAGTACAGCAACAAAACGAAATACACCCTGTGACATGATCCAATTTGATTTGATTTGAATATCCTTTCATTGCACAAACAGGCAAACCCTCTGAATGTCCCCTGGTAAATACTGGCAGCTTTCCTCCCTCCTTCGAATGCACTAATTAACCCTTCTCATGACCTCTTAGCACCTCGATGTGCTGTCGCTCTTTTTTTTCCCAGGTATTGTTTCACTCCTCTGTAAGATAAATAGCTTTGACAGCGGAGAATCTTACAGACAAAGACAACGAGAAAGGAGCCGCGACGCAGCAGGTTGTGAGCATGCTGCCTTGCACAAAGGTCCTGACACCGTTTTTCCCTCATGGAATCAATCCAGAGCCGTGTTTAGTGGAAACGGCAGCGCTGTCTCACAGCTGTGCCGGCGCTGCGTCGGTAAGCTGTGGGCTGCATTGTGATTCAGGTGACCGAGATGTGGAGCATGTAATCTGATGTTATTAACTTCCTCCTGCATGTAGCAGAGGGAGAAGTGGGGGATGAGGTGTGAAATGTTCCGTGTCTGACTGTTGGCGGGGGGAGATGCATTTTCATAAGTGAACAGGTGGATGTGGAAGACTTCAAGAAGTTGTTGTACGGTCTGTGCACATTGTTGAGCTGCCCAGTCCAGTGTGATGTTTTTGTTGTGTGGTGGTGGTGATTGCTGATGTTTGATGTTTGTGGGGAAAAAATTCAATTTTTATCTCAAACTCAAACCCAAAACAAGTTCTGCTGAATGTATTTCGCCTTCACAGAATTTCCATGTGCATCCCTCTGCTGGTGCTCCACACTTTGTTTTCTTTTTCTTTTCTTTTTTTTGGTGTCTCCTCTGTCTCGTCATTCTGCTTGCCCTCTTAGCGTCGTTTTGCTTATTTTTAGGCTTAACCCGCCCTTCTCGTGTCTCTCTTTTCTAGTGTGGCAAAGGAGCGGAGAACTTTGACAAGTTCTTCACGCGCACCCAGCCGCAGCTCACACCGCCGGACGAGCTGGTCATCGCCAACATCGACCAGGTCGAGTTTGCCGGATTCTCTTTCATCAACCCGCAGTTCATGCACCCGTCGCTGAGTAACAGTCTATGAGGAGGAAGCCTCGGTGAAGAATCTCCCTGCTCACTGCCGCCCACTTCAACCAACAACCCAGCGTCTGACCACGCCTTAACCAAGGCCCACTCTAACAGTTTCATGTGCTGTTTTCATTCATACTTGCATTTTTCTTTTGTACAATATATCAGTTACATCTATTGGATTGTTTATTGATGAGTAAACAGTTGAGAAGGATGTCCTTTATCACTACTGCTGTTTGTTTTGAAGGTAACTGGAAGCACTGAGACAGAAGGGGCATCAGACTTTATTTATCAAGCATATGAAGACATCAATCATGAAAAGAAATAAATATATACCTTATATGATAAAAGGAAGAAAATTTTAAAAGGCCAGAATTTAAATAATTTGGGAAAAGCAGCCTATGCAATGCTATTTGATAAACATGGCTCTCTATATACAAGCTAATTGGATAATAGTGGAAATATAAATATTATGTGTCTATCATAAATGGATATTATGTATTTACCTAAAAAAAAAGCTATATAGACACTATAGCCATATATGAAGGACAGTTGGTGCGGGTATTGAAACAGCACCTTTATGAATTAATTTTTCCCGTTTCATGTTTACAATTTCCTTTTCCCTTTTTATTTCGGTTAGTAAAAATATATTTTAGTACATTTTGATATGAACCGATCTCACCTTTCTGTGTGCGTAGTTAGTCAAATGTAAATTAGAAGCGCAACATGTAAAGTCCCAAGTATTGATGTAGTAAGTGTGTCGGGGTTGGTTCCATTTGTCAAACATACAGTAGCGTAACTGTTTTACGCGCATTTACAAAAAATAACAGTCAATGCACCTGTTTTCTCGCTGTCATCTACACTTTCCTGTCTAACCAATGTGTTGTAAATCAGCGTAAATCAGGGAAGTATGTGGGCAGCGGCCAAACGCTCTTATATCTACCTTATGAAAGAGTCGAGCCTAAAATGTTTACACTCTGTCCTGTTTCAACATGAGTCAGTGTTAACCCCGGTCTCTGTTCCATAGCATGCCCATATTTAACCTACTGCCCGTCATGAATGTCTTAACCACACAAGTCGATTGTGGTGCCACATGTGATAAATTTACTCTCTGATTTTCTTCTGCTTTTCTCATCAATTCTGATTTTAAAAAAAATGAATTCTGAGATTAAAATCAACTCAAATAAATGTTTCACATGCGGCTCTAATCGCCTTCCATACTTAGCATAGTAAAGACATTTTGATAAACTGTTGTTTGTTTTTAGAAAACAAAAATATGTCACTTTTCATAACCATGTGATATTGAAATAGACACAGTATCCTGCTCTCGAGACTAGATAACTCATATATGTGGGGTTTACTGAATACAGAAATGGAGCATCTCTTCCAACGATGTTTGTTGTTCTGAGAACATTCATTAGAACAGTATCAGGATCCTCCTTTTTTGTCTCTTTAATGTCTTTAAAAATGCTTTTTTTTTTCCATTAATTTGATCCTATATCTTGCCTAACTTCTTTGTAAATAATCAAGTTATTTTAAAAGCGTATAACAAGTTGCAGTTTTTATACCAACGCCTGAATGTGCTTTTATTACATTGATTATTTAAAACAATATTTGTATGTATACAAACGAGTAAGGAAGTAACCCAGCACGCAAACTGTGTAACAGCTGGTCCAGATTCAGTTGTGAAACGTGTCCGTTCTACTTGCTTAGGGAGATTCTCTTTGTTCAATTTTAACGACTGCACATGGTACGTTGATAAAATGTGTGTCTGGCTTTTGACTGTCCTTGTGTAACTGCATGCTGTTGATAGGCATCATTCATGCATGTATTGGGCTTAATGCTGCATGCTAGCAGAGGCATAAAAACAAACTCAAAGTGACACTCAAAATCTAACTTCAGAGATAACCTGTTGTAACCTCAAAAGTGGCCACACCAAAGTCCCGTACCCTAGAGGATCTGATCTCTCCCTCTTTGAGAGTGTAACAACACCATTCAAATCACAATCATTCATTTCATTCAAATAGTATTTCAACAAGGGTAAAACACCAAAGTCCCCATGCTCGGCCGCGGACGTGAGCTATGTGTGAATGCAGGCGTGAGGAACAACAGCTGTTTTGCTGAAAGGACAAGATATTTATTGGAGTTTATAAATTGAAATACGGTACAAAGTTCGTTGTAAAGACTTCCCTGACCTGTAGTCCCTGGTTCTAGATCGATGCTCTTATTTGTAGGCGCTAAATGTACGGCCCATGGTTTCTTTTTTCCCTTTATGGAACCGTCTGTGGTAGATCTGTGGTAGATTATCGCTCTTTGTCAGACCGGAGGGACCACTCACTCTCTAGAGTCTCATAAAATGGGTTTATGTTAGAATCTTGTGATGTTTTCATTCGCCTTTGTATTTCCTTTGCTGTCAGTGTTGCTGCTCAAGAACTTCAGGAATGTTTCAGTGGATTTATCACATAAGAAAAGTGCATATCTGATCGGTTAGGAGCTATTGAGAAGATTTTCTGAGAGTTGTGCTCTCCTGCCCTCTCCCCTATATAACCCTTTGTATGTGCCAAACCCAGAGAATGCCAGAACCCAACAATAGCAGCGTTGCACTAGTAGTAGTCACATCAATGAGCCTCTGTGGCAGCAGAAAAGCCAAAAGCCACACCTGCTGTTCACTGTTGGCCATATAAAACCTACAGTAGCATTCCGCCACGAGTGTACCAGTGCACATGGTGTCACAATGGCAGTCACTCTGATGTACGACTGATCATACGAGATCTTCCTGCCTGTCCAGCCTCGGGCAGCGTCGCTCATTTTCTGAAGCTTTCGATTTAACATCCAGCAGAAATATTCCTTGTTCTTACTCAGAGTTCACTCAGCAGCAGTCTCGCCCTCATCTGAACCCTCGTCTATACAACTTCTACAGTCCATCCCTTTAATTGAATTAAAATCTCTGATGACTTGTAATCTTCTTCATTTTCTTAATTTTTAAAATCTCCCAGAAATTGTTGGGATTAAAGATAATCTCTCCCCGTGTGTGCCTTTCCCAAGTTGAACTGTAATCTTTGTTGTCCGTGCTCAGATCAGAGACTTCATTTTTACTCCATACCTTTACTCCCCTCTGCATTTATGATTAACTCCTCCTGGGTCTGCTCGCTTTACCTTTATCTCCCTGTGCCTGTTAATGACAAAAAATGTAGTGTATCCACCATATCAGAGGATGATACCAGGGGAGTGAAGGACCAGTGAATGGGTGAGTCATGGAGTTAGGTGACATGATGATGATAATGGTTTATTTAAAGGGCGAGCCTGTGCCTGCCCCCTTGTCGTCTCTTCCTCAGTGCTTAGGCAAACATAATCCATCATCTCATCAACTGTGCCCATTTTTTTTCACCATTTCAACTCCATCACGTCTGGAAAATAGTTGTTTTGTAATTGAGTGTTCCCGAATCTCTTGTCTTCTGTTTCCCCCCCTAATGCACCTTGGGAAGGGTATTAGCCAAATGTATTTGTTGTTTTGCTTTGTTTACATCTAAATCGATTTCTTCACCCTGTCGTTTTTAGTTTAAAGTTTAAGGTGGCCAGATGATGGTGACGTAAAAATTAATTGTAAGGTTTTGAGTCAGAAGTCTGTTTTTGGTTTTCATACGACACTCCGTTTAGCTCTCTGTTGGCTTTAGATGAATCCCGTTTAACATCTCTCTTCCTCGCAGTCAGTCGTTACTCTGCTGTGTCCCGCTCGCTGAGTGAGAGAGTTGAAGTGAGCTGCTATGTTTTAAGCTGCACAAAGCGCAGCATCAGTAATGTGGAGGGATGCCGTATTCCTTAAGCAGCACAGTAACACGGTCTCTGACTCTCCTGTCTTTGTTCATTTACGATCTCAGCGCCCCTGTCCTTGTACATAAATGACTTACAGTAGATATCTACATAGACTGTAAAAGAAAGAATATATTGTATTTTGCAGATGTGTATGTTTGTTTTCTTCCCTTGTCAGCCTGAAACCTTTAAAACGACTCTGAGCTACTTACCTTGTAATTGAATGTGTCATTTGTACCTAATGTATGATAAAAATAAATAAAGTAAATAAAAAAGGAAAATGAGGTCCGTAACTCTGCAAGTTCACTTTTTTAACTTATCCAATGTATTATGGGCATTATATTGAATTACTGTGTATGTTGCGGCTTACCTATGTTATACTTTTGGTTTTCCCTTAACTGGGAAAATAGTGCATGAGGATCTTTATGATGGCATCACCTGGTTTTATTTAGTGACAAATTGAAGTCAGGTTTTCTTTACAAGAAAATGAAATAAAGTAATAAATAGCAATAAAATATCAATGGTTAAAGCAATAAAATTAAAAAAAAAAAAAAAATCTAAATAAATAGAAGAATTAAGAATAGCAAGAAAATACCAATACAACACTCTTGAAATATTAATAAAACATTGAATAAAAGCAATAAAGAACTACACTGGCTTGAAATGTATTTTTGTTTGAAATTGTTAATAGAAAGAGAATAAAATAATACTAAATGTGAAGCTCCTCAGTCATCCAGGTCATAGTAGTCTCGCTGTTTCTTCTGAAGGCAACTGGACTTCTTGAAGTTTCTTGAAGATGTTTCGCCTCTCATCCAAGAGGCGTCTTCAGTTCTAAATTTCTGGTAAGGAGTCCCCAGTATTTAACTTTGTGGAGGATCCTTCTTACTCAGGATAGTGGGCAAAGAAGTCCAGTTGCCTTCAGAAGAAACATTAAGAAAATAATACTAAATACTAAAACATTAAAAACATAATTATAAAAGCCAGTCAGAAAAGATAATGGTTTAGTTTCTGTTTAAAAGTATCGTTCTTTCCAACTTCTGTCAGATACTCTGGCCGGTTGTTCCAGTCTGGCTGAAAGAAACATCACCAAATGCTTCGTTCTGCTCAGTGGAACAGCTAAATAGAAGAGCCAGAGGATCTGAGGGGCCTCCCTGCTTCATAAACTACAATCATCTCTGAGATAAAGTCTGGTACATGACCCTGCAGCACCTTTTAAACTATGAAAAGAATATTAAAACCAGTATGAAAACTCAGGCAGAATAAGATTTTAGATGTAGTGTTTGCTTTCCTTCTGGTTTCTGTCGGAACTCGTGCCGCAAAATTCTGAAATAACTGCAGCTGCTTGATGAAGTTCTTTGGTAGACCAGAAAGAACAGTCTGCTAGTTATAAAAGCATCTTCACTTTGCAAATGATTTTTGATAATGATAAGTTGCAGTTTTTGTGACACAGCTTTTTGGCCAGTTTGTATTTCTGAGCTTTTGAACTGATGATGAGTATTTCGGTTTTATCCTGGTTGAGCTGTAAAAAGGTTTGTGCCATCAAGGCTTTATTATCTAAAATACAGTAAAAATGTGGATCAATATATGATACCATAAAATGGGGTGAAACGTTCTCTGACAGCTGAGCTCTGCCTATGACTGGACAGGTTAATGTGTGGGCGTCTCCCCTTTTGTATAATGGAAGGAGTTGGAGATGTGTTGTCCATCTTTATCTATGTCAGTGCAGGAGCTAATACAGCTTACAATGTAACACATGTTTCATATGCAGCAGCATCCACATGTTTTCTTTACAAAGTAACACGGATGAATATTGAATACACATTTCTGCAGTCGAGACTGGATTTGGACAGGAGTGCTGATCTTCGGTAAATGTGAAGAAAATGGTTCTTTCAGTTTCACAGTGAGAAAATTCCTCATTCCCACAGAACAGACAGGTAAAAAAAACCCCCAAAAATATTATTGTATTGATCAGGGAAAACTTTCTCATTAATTTCCCCCAACCTTGACCTTTCCCTCACTAAGGACTCCTATTCTTCACTGCATACCTTTCATCCTTCTTCATGATGGCTCTCAAATGAAGGCCCATTATCACTACAGCTACTTACTGGCAGGTAGCCACTATTCTAAATGGTGGAGTGATGCGAAGTTTTTATGTTTTGCAGTGTAAAATGGTGTATCAGGGCTATTTTACAAACTTTTAAGATCTTGCTATTTTGTTGCTGAGTGTCGAATGACTGAGTAAAAGTAGTGGACTTAACCATGACACATTAATCTCGGACAGTGCACGGCTGCCAGAAGATAGCGCCCTGGAGTTTGTGGAACCAGCTGGTGTGTGAGCTTCTGTTTTCCGCCTATATGTTTTTCAGTTTACTGGTTTCTCCCGCTCTCTGTTTGCTCAATAAACAGTCACACAGACTTGCGCATACATCCACACACATTTTCAGCACAACAACATCATGTGTAATTAAACTGCCAGAGCTTGGTCTTATGCAACCGTGTAAAACAGATGCTTTACTGTTACATATCATCTCCAGTGAGTTAGTCGCTATTAAAGGCGCTCTGTTAATAATTCATGGTTACATTGAATGAAGAAAGAAAGAAAAGAAAGAGGAAAAATGCACTATTATCTAAATTATATATAAATTGACTCTCATACTCAAGACACTAACGACGACTAACCGATTCTTGTCACTTAAGGGTGTTTGGTGTAAAATGTTGCCAGAATTTGATGCTAACTTCAGAGTGACTGCCAAACATTTTCGTTGTATTTCCTGCTGTAAATTAGTTGTCTTTGGTTGTCACCAAAGATGGCAGATACATGGCAAAGATAGCTCACTATCTACTATAAACTAATGATGCATATGTCCAATCTCCTTTCTCGCTTCTCCCCACTGGGCATTTTTAACAATTACACATTACTGAAACTGTTTGTTCATGTTGGAATAAAAAAAACCCAAAACAACTGTGGATGCAGACTTGCTTGCAGATCTCTCTAGAACGTGTCGCTGGGTCATGTGTGGGAAGACAGTAAGTGACAGTTCTGGTGAATTTTAGATTGTTTTTGTTTATTGTGTTCACAAACTGGAATTCGGAAGGTTGTGAGTAACCATATTTCCTTTCATGACATTTTGTACATTTGTTATTTATTTTTCATACTCGATGCTCAAAGGGAATATCGAACTGTTACCTATAGGGGTAAAAAAGGGTAAAAAATACTTCTGCAAAATGAGCTGTCGATCATGTTAGCTAATTTTTTCAATGTTTTTAACTACAATTCTGCTTGCTGTTACTCCTCTGTAGTCCATTCTAACTGGCAGATTATTCAGTATCAGTATTTGTCATGTAAAACAATATGTAAAACGTAGCACTAAAGTTCCTCTTTGCAGTGTTCAGCGTGGAAGAGCACGACTCCTGTTGCTGTGCTCTGATGTCCAGTTGGCAAAGCAAAGAGGAGAAAAGGGACAACAAACAAGGTGACCAATTGAATGAACTTTCAGCTGCCATCTAAGGAAGACAAAGAGTCGTGTTATGTGAGAGGCCATGATGGAGCAACTTCTGCCATCGATCAGTCAGGAACATAACGCAGCGGTGATTCACCGGATGCTCCTGGATGACTGCACGAATGTCCTTATAGGAGGACTTTACTCCATATTTAATCTCTTTTTTTCCGGTTTTCAGCAATGACATAAAGGTTCTGACCTAAACATGACGTCTCTTTAAAGATGATGAAGCATCCATCTGTCACTGCTGGTCCCATGCAGGCTCACAGGGAGGCTATATGAAGTGGTACATCCAGGACCGGTCACCAGATCATCACTGGGCTGATGAAGACAAACCAAGCATTTACTCTGTGGTCAGTTTAGAGTGAATTAACCTAACTTGCATGTCTTTGGATTGTAGGAGGCAGACAACGCGCCTGGAGTGAACATTTAGTCTTCTTGTAGTGAGGAGACAGAGCAAACCACTACACTGCCAGACAGGACATACAGGACATAAAGGGGTTTCATCCAGTGTGACAAAAAACAACAACAACAACAACAAAAAGCTTTATGTCGGAGCAACAAACAAACCCGAAGTTGGTCTGAGTGTGAAAGACACCTCAAACTGTGTTAGTCCTCATGATGTTTATTGAGCTATTGCGTTTGTAGAGGCGGGCATTTTACCGGGTTGCTATAGCGACCAAGAGCTGGTTGTGATGGAGGGAAACTGTGTGTACAGATCTGTCCATCCGGGCGTGAAATCCAATTCAAACACTTGTGACACACGAACCCCCCTCGCTCGCCCACAGTCGCACAGAGAGAGAGTCAGACACCTGCGGCTCCGCGGCCGCGCGCGGGGAGAGAAGGTCGCGCGTGGAGAGAGACGGGCGCGCGCAGGGAGAGAAGGTCGCGCGTGGAGAGAGACGGGCGCGCGCAGGGAGAGAAGGTCGCGCGTGGAGAGAGACGGGCGCGGAGGAGCAACCGAGGAGGGAGGAAGAGGAGGAAGCGGCAGAGCAGCCCTTTCCTCGGCCAGCCGGTCCTGCCAAGGTAACATCCGACAGCTTCGTTCCAATATTTACAATTTTCTGTCCACTGCTCGTTTTCTGTCTGACGCGAGAACTAACTGCAAATGAGTCGTTGTTTGTTTGTTTGTTTGTTGCTTCTGACACAGTTCTGGAGTTCACGCATGTGGATGTTAACTGTGAGTCCAGCTGTATGTGTTTGATAGAAGAATGGGGAGGAAAGAAAGTGGCTTAACTTGAAAAGAGAAGCAGGACAGAGAGAGGACAGCAGGGCTGTTTGATGCTCACCTGAACAGGGGCAACCTGCTTTAGACCAGCTGGCTCCGGGTCAGGGGTGTTAAAAGTTTAGCATTGATGGAGTGTTCAGCATCAGGACCGCGGACAGCGAGATTAAATTCCAGACTGAAGCCGATTAACTCAAACACCTGAAATGATCTGAAAACCACTGAGGAATCGTGTGAATCCTGAAGACACAGAGATTCACTGCTTTATTTATAATGTGGATGTTTGTATTTTACTCCTTATAACTGATCCGCAAATGAAAAGCTTATCATAAGTCTTTGTCACTTGCTACCTCCCATGTTAACTACAGCAAAAGTTAGAACCTGCAGTCTGTTTCCAGCAGTTGTCAATCCACACAGCCACCTGGCTGACATTCGCTGCTCTCTCTGCCGCCAGACGAATGGTGTTACAGCACACATTTAGGCGGGGATGGCGTGGGCTGAGGGGAATTATTGTTGTTCCTGCTGTTGTAGAAGAGAAATGGTTTATACAATACATGCGGCTCTGCCAGCAAAACTGTTATTTTCACCCTCTGCACACGAGAAACTACTTGTTGCAGAGAAACAGACATTTCTACAAAAGGTTGTCTTCTGTATTTCAGAATGTGATTTAAGATGGAAAGATACAGCTTGTATTAGGTGGACATCTTGGTGTTACACGGTTTAATCCGTATTATTTAGGGCTTACTTTTAATATGTCCTTCGTTTTTCTTTGCTTTAAATGTCTCTTCATCCAGACACTTTTCAAGGAAACTCCCAAAAAACTTAATTTAAAGTCATTTGACTAAACACAGGTGCGAAATGCTCTCTGCTTTGTGCAGAATCGTGTTTGTTGTTAAAGGCTAAGTTTCCGGCTTCTTTGAACCCATATTTGAAAACGGGCATTTTTTTGTGTTTTTCATCTCAGGCACGCAGCTTTTGGGTCAGTTGTAATAAGCATCTTGTCTGCTGTTCAAGCATCCACAGGCTGTCCTGTGAAAGCCTTTTTGAGCTTTGTCCATGCGTCCTATCATTAAAATCATGCAGACTTCTTTCATTTGTTTTCCCCCTCACCCTCATGTCTTGTTAGCTCAGCAGCCCCACTGTTAACTTTTCCAATCTGTCAGCCCACAAGAAGAAAACAAAGATGCAGGTCTTAATTATAAAGAATGTTTGCAACAGATTCCATTTTGATAAGCGTGGACGTGGCTTTAATGTCCTCAGTGTGCATGGGACTGTGCTATTATTACATTATACATATACAGTAATGTTGCTGATGTTGTGGTTAGTTTGTTAGCCAGCTGCGACAAAAATACATATATTTGTTATGTTTCTCCTGCTACAAGCTACTGTAATTATGTCTCGGGAATGCCTGTGAAAATATGCTATTGGTCGACCTCTAATCTCAAGCGTAGCAGCATCAGAAAAAAAACAAGCATTAAACATTAAAAATTCAAGATGGAGATGTGTTGTATAGCCTGTGAAGCGTGCAATGGTAATCAAGCTTTCCCTTTTGCATGAGGTAACTCTCGGCTGCACCTCAGTGGTTTGGGCGACCACTCACGCATCCTGCTGGGAACATCCTCAACACGTGAACTCACTGCTCTCCGCTGCTCCATTTCTGCACATCTCCAAGTGTAACTTTGGGAGATTGGTATTGCACACAATGGTAATACACTCGGGCGATCAATAAGTGTCTGATGTCTCTCAGTCTCAGAATAAAAAGACTGTCAAACGCATTTAGTTTATCTTTAATTAGGTTTTTATTCTGTGTGAGTACCTCCCTGACTGTAAGTAATACAGTGCGTCCTGTACGTATTTTGTTCCATAATCCTCATGCATTTGTGCCTCTTTGTTGTTCTCCTGTTTTGTCAACATGTAAAATGCACCAGCAAACAGGAAGTTAACCCTAACGACAGACTCATCAGTCTGTTCATGCTTGACTAATTCGGAGGCCTCTTCTGTGTCGCGTTGCCTGGCGACGGGGCCAAGTCAAAACTTAAAAACGGGAGACTTGTCCTCACATTGAACAAGGGAAAATGGGTTTCAATGCCATTACTGTTGGTCACTTTTTTTTGGTGCCAAATACATTTGAGTGTCAACCCTTTCAGAGATCAATACTGTGCCACTCACTTGGGACTTTATCAGATCAAACAGGCCTCCTAGCTGCCATTTTTAACACTGGAATGGGGCAGTTATGAGCAGACTGACAAGTGGTTCATACATGTCCTGTCAAGATGCTGTAGGAGGACATGGGAAGACGGCTCAAGGCCATAACCGTTTAAGACATCAGGGAGCTGCTTTTGAAACAATGTGAAAGGTGTCGGCTGTATCTACAGCTGTCCCGTCCAATTGAGATGATCTGACACTGCAGTAGCAGAACTGTAGGGCCTTTTGACGCTGTAAAGTCTCGAGGGTAACGTAAGAGCACACCTTCCACACGGGGTCAGCGGGTTCAAATGCTTACACCAAAAACACGTAGCCCCATTATCAGCCAACGGGGTCAATTACAATAATACCACCTCTGCTGGTCGCCAGTTGATGTGTTGCAAGTTGTGTGGCCTATAGTTGCAAGTTGGCTGTATAAATCTCTGTATTTTTGGTGGCTGCACCTTTGAGGAATGGCTGAGGCAACTCTAGAAAGAGAATTTTCTTTTCCTAGGATGGTGATGGAGAGTTCATTCCGCCGACCTGATTTAATGAGTCATTTATATGGATTTAGTTTTTAATGTCCTAAAGTTTACCTCTGTATGTACGATATTTAAGCTAATGTGTAAATTACAGTTCACTCCTCTGTTACGTCACTTAAAGTATGTGATAGAACAAATGCTACAATAATGGTCAAAGGTCAGAGGAGTCAAAGAATTTACTCCACATACACTCCATCCTAATTTGAATCCAAGGTATTAGGTGTTATATACTAGGGCATCTGAAAAAAAATAATAAGCTATCATGATTTTTCATCAGTTATTTAAAAAAGTGAACATTTAATAAGATATTTTTATTGTAACTGTATTAACCATAATCATCAAAATTAAAAACAAAAAATGCTTGAAATATTTCACTGTAATTAACGTAGAATACATGAAAGTTTAACTTAATTTTTCTGCAATATTTGACTTTGAATTAGTAAACTATGCCGTCACCACCACAACTATTATTATAAATATTGCTAAAATAGGGATTAAACTCTTTGTCACCATCCTGGGAGAAGAAAACTCGACTACAGAATTAGACCAGTGAAAAGTCGTCCTTTTCCCTGGCTGATGCAACGTTAGCATCTAGAAAAAAAATGTCCTCCATAAATGTGTAATATTAGGAAATGAGTAGCAGCTCAGACGTTTGACGTAATTGTTTACTTGCTTTGTATTTTATTTTGAAATTTGATATTTTGTTTGTACTTTTAAAATATTTGCCTTTCAGGACCTAAATTAATATGTCAGGAGGAATTTATATAAACAAAAACACCGCATTAGAGTCCGGACGTGACTTTATGAAGTCACGTATTTCTCATCTATTTTCATTATTATAGTTCAAGCATCCTCTTCAAAAATGAAACATTCATGATTGACATAATGTAAGCAATATCAATGATAATATTTTTCACAAATATTAATTTGGGCTTTTACAGTGAACTGTAATTATTTGACTTTTTTGCTGTTTATTTGGATCTAATGGTTGTAAAATAAATTCTCTGCATCATTTATTTTCATCTTTTATTTTTCACTGTAGCTTTGCTGCTAATGCTGGGAGACATTCTGCACAGTCAATATAAGGAAAAATATTCCTTCTAATTCTGTTCTGATCAGTGACACAATCCCTCTGCAATACTCGCCATGCATTAAAGTGAGGACAACAGCCAATGGCTGCGGACAGTTTGTGGGTCACTGAAATGAGTTCTAATGTGCCATGACATTATAAGTGCGGTTTGGATGAGATGGATGTTTGTAGGTCGGAGAGAACGGCACGTGTATGAGTACGTGCGTGCCCACGGTAGCCGTGTGCAGTTTGTCTCCGAGCACATGAATGTTTAGTAGATGTCAGCAGGTTTAAAACCTCAATGACACACCTCCTCTACCTCCTCTACCTCCTCTGTCATGCACTGGACTGCTGTTGTCCTCAGGCTCCTCCAGTCAGCATCGGCACGCAGCCACTAACTCCCACAGTCGCCTGCCTGTCCACAACAGAAGGGCTGCACTCTGAGCCGCAGCAGCTGGGTCAGTATTCATGCCCGAATACAAGATCCATGCTGTGATGTGGGCAAAACTGAACAAATGCACACATTTGAATTAGTTTGTCTGTCCTGTTGCAGTGACATTCTGAGCGTTTCATCGAAGTACAACATGCTATATTCAGCTAATGTTGCTCAATTTTAGAGTTCTGTTTTGGTTTTGATTCCATAAAGCGTTTCTGATGTTTCATTTTAAAAAATTAAAATGAGAAAAATTGATAGATTTATGAAGTCAGACATGGGGTGACATGAAAAATCTGCAATTTCTTGCCATGTCTAGGTGTCTAACCATCAGTGGCAAAGAAAAATAGCCACCATATTGATCGTTTGCCTCATTTGATACAAGTTTGTCTTTTAATGTTTTCTTGCCTGCGATCCTGCTGTCTTCCGACCCGTCACAGATTTGCTTTGCAGTGGGGGTGTCATCAGATGAAAATAATGGAGACATCTGTGTTTTTCCTTCCATTGTTCCCCTAACATGTGGTATTTTTGGCGGGGGTCCCTTCAAATTAAGGTCGACAGGAGGTTAGGACTGCCCTACTTTTGGTGATGACGTGCCCTTCACTGTTGCAGTGGTGTGCAATGGCATTACTTCATGCAGACATGGCCTCTGGACCTCTACTGGCTTTGTTCAGTATCACATTGATGGTTTAAAATCTAAACGTTATTCATTAAGACTTATTCCATGGTTGATATGTGAATGTTCTTTTTTTTAAAAAGTATGAATATTTCTTTAATTTTACAATAATTAATCAAAACTATTACTGGTTTTGTATGAGACATAAAACTGAGGATGATGTTAACAACATTAAAGCTTCTGTTTAATGTATAACCATGTTGTGGCACCTGTGGACAGATTTTTACAGGAAGTGCTGATGTTTATGCAGGAGAGTTGTTGTTTTGTGTTTCCCTTTGGAGCTACAGAGGGACCACAGTTATTTCTTTTTGATTGTAGTGGCTTTGAACATCTAATGGGAAACATATCTCAATAAAAATAAAGAGATTTTTTTTCCCAACCGAGATCAGTCACCATTTATAATCCTTTAGAGACCAGAACAATGAGTCGAATTAGTATTCATGGAGGATGAATATGAATGTGACGGCAGTGCATGTGTGTGGAGTCTGATTTGCATTTGGCTCTGTAGAACACACATTTCATCCCTTGTTTTTACTGTTATTGATATCCACTTTCGTTCCCTATCCTGTCAGAGCAAAGCAAACGTGTTTAAAGCACAAGACAGACTCGTATAAACTGTTATTTTGCCCTTTGACCTTTAAATGGCCAAGTCTTCATTTGGAAAATAATAAAGAATGATAGTAATTTTTCAGATTATCTAACAAAAAAAAAAAGTATCGGTCTCTCTCAGTAACCAAGCAGCACAGTTCAGAGGCTGTTTGTACCTTGTATTAAACAGGCATTAAACAGGCATTCTGTTAATTTAATCATAAGTGAGCAGCTCTGAGTCCATCAGTTGGTTGGTTTACACCAGCCACCATGTTCTGATCTCACTTCTCTGCCGCAACTCGCCGTCTCAGAAGCCCATCAGCTCGCTCTGCCTCTCTCATCCTACATCCGTCATCCACCCTGGCCTGCATTAGTTTTGTTTGCTTTTTCGTTTTTGCTTGTTTCTGCATGTTTGTGATATTCCCCGAGCCAGTTTGTGACACCTGCTCCGTATGCATCAACATGTACGCTAAAAATGATTTCCACGAAAATAACTTCACGTAAAACACTGAATTTATAAGATGATGTGAATGACTTAAGTTTACCTCGACATTTACGGACGTTAATACATTTTTCCAACGTTTACAACTCTCATAATTGTTTTTTTTAAAGAGCTGCTCCACTGAACTAGCAGATATAGAAGGCACAGCGCATAAGGCAGGAAATACTGCTGAGGTTGCACCAGAGATCACAGTTAACTGGTTTCACCTCTGTGAATAGAGTTGGGAGTTTTTCACATAAGTCCTGAGACTTGAGACACTCTGCTGAAGCTTTGCCATCCTGACACTGAAAATATACCCCATACATGACATAGGGGATTGATTGATGGATTGTCATATTATGGGATGAAAATGGTTGGCACTTGTTGATGTAAGGAAACTTCAGATTATGTTTTACGAGAAGAAAAGATTTGAATGTAAAATAGAAGCATTTATATTTTTTGTAATTTATCTAGCAGATGTGAACCCTAACTGATGATAAATGCACCGGGTTCAGGAGCCAGTGAATGTTCAGATGAGAAACAAACACACAGCCTTCGAGATGGATTAAAGCCAGTGTGATGGAAGGGTATTCAGTACCAAGGTGAATGACAGAGTCCCTTAGTAGACAGATATTGTGACTTGTTGTAGCTGCTGCTAAATGGTTAGCCATGAAGCTAATGGTAGTGGTCCCATTTGGTGATTTGCAGGGAGGCCAGCTCCAAACTCAGCCAGAAAATCTAAAAAAGAAACACTGGAACTGCTCTCCACTGGATGTGTTTGTTGTCACCCAGCTATATACTGTAAATTTCTTTTAACATTTATCTGCTGAGATAAGACGTCGCTGTCTGACAAGGTGTTCATATAAACAGTTGTGTCATGTCACCCAGAATTTACAATCATGATTAGTGAAACCAGGCCTACTTTTATCTGAACATGTACTTAATTATTTTGTTTTTGTTTTTTAGCATTTTTGAGTTGTTGATTTTAATGCTTGGCTTTTTATTGACTCTAGCATAAATTCTCTCTAATTAATTTATGGTGGGTTTTTGGGACCTTCCATTACACTTTCCTTAACCACTGAGCAGAGAAATCAACATGTTTAGCTGCCAATAGCTCATACACTCACTCATGTCAAGTTGGCCCAAAACATGATCACATTGTCTTAATGTTCCGAATCCTAATGCAGCAGCTCATTTACTGTGGGACATTTTGTCCAAATTGGACTTGTCCA
This sequence comes from Mola mola, assembly GCA_001698575.1. Taxonomy (NCBI): domain Eukaryota; kingdom Metazoa; phylum Chordata; class Actinopteri; order Tetraodontiformes; family Molidae; genus Mola; species Mola mola. The sequence continues at coordinate 3,008,534 of KV751376.1, read as the reverse complement.
GCACTGACAACATGTTTAGATTATGTTAACTGGACATGGAGAACCTGTCTTGAATTTAGTTTTACCTGCTTTAAGAAAGTCTTGTTGTAAATCCGTGCAATTACAGTGTCTGTTTCTTAAATGTATTTCACTCTTAATGTTTAGGTGTTATTCTTTTTTGAGCCCTTATGAATGATTTGAAGAGTATCTACGCCTTTTGCCAACAGCTTGAGAAGAGTTTTAAATAATGTCTGTCACAGTAAAATAATTACAATTGTGCCTGTATTTAAACACACAGGAATTTTATCAACAAGTTTTAAATTCACACATTTATATGGAGTTGCATAGGTTAATGATGATCATTACGACTGTATTTAGTAACATCATTACCAATTCAGTAATTCAGTTACTCCAACCAAAAGTTAAATACCCAAAGACTCTTCATTTACTGCCAGAAATGACAAAGAAAAGCAGATATTTACGAAGCCTGAATTAACAAATGTCCAATAATTTTGATCCACACAAGACTGAAACGATTATTTAATTAAGATAATTGATAGTTGATTCATTTTCTTTCAGTCAACTAATCCATTAATTGTTGCAGCTCTAATTGCAACCTTTGTTCTTCAAGCATAGGCATTGACCTCTTGTGCCACTCGCTGAAGAATAAAGCCTAATATACAATACACTGATGATGTTTTTCAGCAAGTTCCTCCTGATTTTCCTGCTATGTTTATGCAACTTTTAGATTGTTAACATGGTTGGAGGAAACAAGTATCTATAGAGTCCAGCAGAAGTCGCTGCCTGTTCTAATCGAACAACATGCCGTCTCTTAAAATGCTGTTTCTGCCCAACCAGCTGCCAGATGTGCAGATATCTACGAAAGCTTTACATCAAGCCATGATACAAGAAGTTAGATCAGGTAGAGAAATATGTATATGCCATGAATAAAGTTCAGATATTCACTCAATCTTTCCAGTCCCCCACTAAATGTTCAATGTGGCCACCCACTGAGAACTCATTATGTAAAATCAATTCCTTTTTGTGCATAGCCCATACCAAGCAACCCCCAGTGCTTTGCAGCTTCCGGGCAAATGTGGGCATCAGCTACCATGCAAACAGATCCGTGGTTTTGTGTGATTAGCACACACATTCATACGCTGACAAGTACTGCACACCATATGCAGTGCTGCTTCTGCATCGCCAGATGTAACAGAGAGCAAGTGGATTTATATCACATGAGGCATTTGTGTGAGATGTAGAAAAGTAGGAAGAGCAAAAAATCTTATGAGTCTTTTTTGAGAATTATCAGTGCGGTGAGTAAGCAGTCGACGTCATGGTTGAGGGTTTCTCAAATGACAGTTTCTAAAAAACTAAAATTCATATAGCTGTAGTCTTCTACATCGAAAACGTAAGGAACAATAATGACCACTTTCGGGGGCAGGCCTAACATTGTAGAAACTGAACTGACCATTGTGATGCACGAACTTGTAGGTGACCTTGTACATATAGCTCTTCCTCTTCTCCCTGGAAATCCCTGACTGGTTCAAAGATTATTAGTGCAATGTTAAAACTCGCTGTTGTGCAGTGTATAGTAGACTAGTTTAAAAGTCAGACGATGACAGAGCAGGAAAGCTCTGGCTGCAGGAAGTGGCAAAGCAACAGGTAGGAACAGAGCAGGACTACGTAAATTAGGACAACTTGCAATACAAGGTTTACGATTATATCCAAGCCATTTTAAGGCAACAAAGGGATTGTTTGTATTTTTACGAAATTATCTCAAACAGAATTAAGACTTTAAGGGTTTAATCGATGGCTGAACCAGGTTTTTTAGCCTTGCATCTTACAGTTGATCAGTTATGAGGGCTTTGTCATCCACATAGCCAAGAACAGCTGCTTCTGCCTGATGGGGATATGGGGGTGTCTTGGATGGGGTCAAGTGTAATGATGTAATCCACCAAAATCATAAGAGGGAATTGAGTTAGTGTATTTCTCTGAAGAATTCTTGGGAAATTATTGACAAGACAACTAATGCATTAATTTATGTGAATATTTAAAAAACAGCAAAAACACATTTCTTGGTTAGAATAGATAAACTGATACAACATTGTAGTTAGCCCACTCGTATGAAAAACATCCTGACATCAAGATGATTTGCTATAGTCAAGTAGTGCTGTTTGGCTCTTGGATAATCACGTCTTAGATTTCTCAGACCTTAGTGTCACTCAGTATACTAAATTCTTTTCTTTCAGAGGACAGCATGTACTCTAAAATCAGTGTCCACAAACTGATAATATCCATCTTCGTTTTTTTGGAGTTTTCCATTGTTTTTCTAATTTGCCCTTTTCTCTTCCTGCAGCTACAGTTTCATTTTGTCTTAGGAGGTTTTCTTTATGATAAATCGTTCTCTGTCTCTTGTCCTCTTTCAGCTCTCCTTTCTTCTGGCGGCGCCTCCCTGCTGTTGAGGCTGTGGTATGAGCCTATGTGGCAGGAAGGCGCTGACGTTGCTGAGCAGCGTGTTTGCTGTTTGCGCCCTGGGCCTGTTGGGGATTGCCGTAAGCACCGACTATTGGCTCTACCTGGAGGAGGGCGTAATCCTTCCCCTCAACCAGACTACAGAGATACGCATGTCCCTCCACTCTGGACTTTGGAGGGTTTGCTTCCTGGCTGGTAAGTTAGACTCAAAAACTTGTCAAACTCAACACAACATTGGCCACCGCACTCTGAAACCCATTATTTCCATCGGCTTGTGCGGTGCCCCAACAGTTTGCAGACCAGTCAGTGCAGCCACCGCAACACCGCTGTCAAAGTTCAACTCGATGTAGCTGCTTCATCTGCAGGGAACCCAGCTGTGAGCACAGCTTGTGTCTAAAAGCCCCTTTAAACCCAATTTTCCCATCGTCCCTCAAAGCAAGGCAAACCAGAATTATTTCATTTCACTCAGGAACTTTTCTGTACCCAGAGAGACCAATTTGATATTGACAGGATTGATTATGGGTTGGCTGGGTTCTGTTAATAGTGCGTTGTCGTCCTTTGACTGGAGGATCATGGGTTCAATTCCTTAGCCCTGCAGTAAGCATATCGAAGTGTCCTTCGGCAAGACACTGACAAGACAACTCCAAATAGCTCCTGATGCTCTGCCACTGGTGTGTGAATGTGTGTGAATGGGTGAATGTTTAAAAAAATGATAAAAACGTTAAAAACATTGCAAAGTGCTTTTAGAATGCAAACAGACTTGAAAGGAGCTATACAAATGCAAATCCATTTACCATTATCAGCAAAATACTCTTAGAAAGTAAGCGGTTATATACTGATTACAATCCAGGTCAAGCGGAAAAAAAATGGCATTTTTGAATACAATTTCTGGTTATTTATCCACTAAGCAGACTTTACGATGAAAAAATGTCAAAGGATAAAATATAAAACGAAGGTCCAGATTCACAAGCAAACTTGCTCTGGTCAACATCACATTGGCCGGCTATTCTGAATAAAAATATTGACCAGAATCTTGTTGTGTAAGTATTTTCCATGTTTTAAATAAATACGAAGCAATAAACTTTTTGTTGCACGAACAGAACCACCATGATTGTTAAAGTTGTATACGTATATATGCATTTTCTGAGTGTGCTCTTTCCTGCAAAGCTTTGGTGAATCTGGACTTTAATATAAAGGGTTTCTATATGATGTGTGGTGCATATGCACTGTCACCCGTATTTCTTTCCTCTTTCTTTCCTCCTCATTAATAATGACACTGCAGAAAGTACAGATGACTTAACTCTTTCCGTAGCTTTTAGATATAAGAGCATGAATATTTAACTGTGCAGTGGTGAGACCAACATGGATCCTCTGCTCTCTGTGATTACCACACTTTAACTCGTGGCTGCATCCACGAATGAGCTTTATTTCCAACTTAAAGTGTGGCTTTGCCACTTTGCCTTTCCTCATGACTTAACCGGTGGATGACTTCAATTTTCTGACACCAGAGGCACCTTGGGTTGATGCAGAAAAACCCCAGCCTGTTTCTTATTCCTTATTTTTGACCTTTCATGTCTTTTTCACCACAGCATTCAACACGAAAAACAAATATAACACACAGGGACATATTTCCACAGTCCATTGCCAATGGTTCCTCTCCAGCTCCAAAACCACCAAGGCATGTGAAGAGGTCTTGATTGGAAAAGAAACACTAACTACGAGATTTTATTTTTTTCTTAGAGACAGAACTCTCCAGACGAGGGTTGCCCCTGAGCCCCTGAGCAACCCTACACTCAGCCTGTGCTCCCTGTGGTAATGGCAACACTAAACCGTATCAATATGCTGTTACTTTGTCCTGTAGATGTAAACAATAAATCCAGTCCGTCATTATTTATTACACTCAGTGTTATTTCAGTTTGTGTGTTTTAGAAAGTTTAGGCTGAAAACGCAGGAAAAAAGCCTTTGCTGTGACAATTACTTACTTACCATCTTTTATTTATTTAACATTATCATTACAGTTCTCCTTAACTGTTGAATTGTTTCACTCTGTCCCACAAATGAACTGCTCTTTACTGTTTCAAAGTTAATTCTTCATTCACAGTAAATATGCTGGCGATCCAGTTGCATTTAGGTGACTGATGTTCTCCTCCCATGTAGCAGGCCATTGCTACAGTATAGATGGACTAATGGCCCATTGTGTGTTTTAGGGCCAATTGAGTGGCCTTATTGCCCACTTAACTGTTCTGGTTTGTCCCAGAAACCACTACTGCACACTGTCACAGTGTTACATCAGAGAATGTAAACGGGGGAACGTGGTGTTTGATATATTGATGTACTGATGTTGGTTTGAGCTCGTTGGGTGTTTTCTCTGCTCGGGTTTGGTTTCAGCCGTGGCTTTATGTAAAGGATCTTTAGCCATTCAGCGTGTGCTGTCTGTGTGGATGGAAAAACCAAATTTTCCTTGTGAGTTCTATTAGTTGAGTTTGTTATAAAAGCTTGTAGTATATAGGTCGACTTCAGCTATGTTTTTATCATTAGCATTACTAACTTTATGGGCTTAATTCTAAAAGCATTATTTTCTCTCCAGAATTCTCTTTTCCATGTGGGGCCCTGTGGGCAGAGTGTCTAAAATATACAAATATGTATACAAATTACTTATAGTTGCTAATCTTTATTACTAGTGTACTTAGGCCAGTTGTTCTTTTAAAACACTATAATACCAGAGATGACAACAGTGTTATTCTGCATAATGGGTGCAGCAATAATGATTGTTGAAATTCTATAAACCTAACGTTGTAGTAGCCGCTAGACAGCAATATCAAAATCATATTTGCATAATTTTTTATCTTTTTTCATCTATACCGCAATAAATGATTTTTGTCTGCAACAGCAGTGTCCTTCAGGACTAATTAAAAATTATACATTAAGTCTGCTGTATAGAGCAGAGGGAGGGGAACCACAGAGACTTTTGCTTTGAGGATGTTTTGATTAAATGCTGACTTTTTTTCAAAATTAATTGCCAAACAAATAGCAAACATTTGGGAGAGACAGGCTTTGGAATACCTGCACACCAATGGTGTCTTGATAACACAAACGCTGATGGCTCCTGCATCCATGTTTTGTATAAATTCTTAATCTCCTCTTGATGTAAAAGGTTATTTAGCCAAGGTGGTAAACACTTTCTTCTTTTTATTGATTTTCTGTGTATTCAGTGAATGATATCGTGCGTAAAACTAAGTATAGTCCAACACCTCATGATGTGCAAGGTTCACGGATTCAGAAACATGCGTCCGGAAAGTGTTTTTGGTGCCAAACTACATGAAAATAAGATGTGTCTAATGCTGAAAATTTGAACTGTACAGTCATAATGTTTTGCCATGAATTATCATCCTTCAAATGCTGCTACCATGCTGTATTTGCTTCTGTATTTCCTTTCATCTTTGAGCTAACAGCGTTGGGTGAACCCTATTTCCACTTAAGATTTATGTTATGTTTTCATTAAATAGATTTTTCCTCTCCTTTGTTTCAGGGGAGCAGAAAGGTAGATGTTTTACCATAGAGTATGTGATGCCCACCAACTTCCAGATGACCTCTGAGTCCACTGTTAGTGTCCTGAGTAAGTAATTTTTCTTACATTTTTCCTACTGGATATGTTTTCCAGTGATCTTTATCCAGATTGATTGACATACCTGTAACACCTCACTTCAGGTACACTTTTACAGCCTGTGAAACACTCAGCTTTAGCTTCTGGTAGGTTTACTCAACTGTTACTGTAATTTACAGGGTGGTCTTTTGTTTGACAGACTTAATTTAGTACATTGCATTTTCGCTTTCATTCTTTGAACCGTGATGAATAAATGAAGCCATGAAATTGGTTTCACTCTGCGTTCTATTTTCAGCATAAGAGTTTTAATTCATGTGCGACTTCAGTGAGTGATAATAATACAATGGTGACGATAAAGAGGGATATAATAACATAGCAGTGAGCAATACAAGCAGGTTTTTGCAGAAGCTCAGAGAGAAAAATCCCAAAGAACTAAGGTGTGACTGTGTGTTTGACACCAGTGTAAAGGATATTTTATTTATAACCATTTTAAAGTGAATTTACCCCACATTAAAACCCTGGGAGTTAAGATTCAGAGCGTGCAGTCTAAATCAACAAAATTAGTCATGTTCATTGGTGGGAGCCAGGTGTGTCACATTTAGTGCCAAGAACCCAAGGAAACACTGTAGGCAGGGCAGGTTCAGTTTCGTGATCTAGTAAGGAGAAAGAAACTTTACCGATTATAAAGCATGTGAAGGTCAAAACTAGAAATCCGTGAAACTTGAGCAAACAATCTATCCAAATCAAAAATCATAGTATAAATATACAGAAAATAAGAAAGCAGTGAAAAAAGCATAAAGAGATCACTGGAAACAGAATGCAAGCCCACTGGGTAACATGCTAAACGGAAAAAGACAAGAGGGACACATGGGCGGGGCAGGCAAACAGCCATGTGACCACAATGGAGGAAATGTGAAGCCAGACATCACACATACAGGAAAGGCTACAGAATAAAACAGGAACTAACAACCGACTTTCCAAACGATCGGGGTTCCTGCAGGCATTTTCCTGTAGAGACTAGTGGATCTCCTGGTATTACGCCACATGTCACTTCGGGAACACACAGTTTCCAGGCCAGTCCTACTGTAATGTTAACATGGACATGGACTGCATCCGTACATCACAACAAGTCAGACCCGGCTATATGTTACTTGAAACATCTCCGTAGTTTGAACTATTCCTGGCCCGTCCCCAAGGCCAGTCAAGTCAAAAGTGTGTCTGAAAAATTTACAATGCCATTTTCATTTTTGAAAAGACCCCCTGTAGGGTGAATATGCCTGGGTATACATACTGTACGTACTAGTAGCAGTGGAGAGTACAGAAAGTGATGCTGGGTAGGCGACCCTCTCCAGATCTTATATCCCTCCTGTCCTTAATCTGCAGGCCAAAGACGGTGTCAAAGAAGTAAGACAATGGTAAACCAACTGATCATCAGGAGCCTTTATAATCCCTTCTGAAGGTTACAATAACAAACTAATTGAAGTGGATAAAGTTGAGGGAAACTAGATATCCAGAACATGAATTAATCCATCCATTTGCTTATTCAGAGACCACAAAAATGTCCTATCCCATAAGATGCATTGATCAACACACTTTTAATATTGATAATATGCATCAAATGATGAAAAACGTTGGAAACGTGAAGAAGTGCACATGTGAATAAGAAATCACTCCCTGAAGTGAAAATTACGTCAGTAAGGATTTACATAGACGTTGATAGTTAAAAGACAATGAGGCATAATAATTTGCCCAATGCTTGTGTCATAAATAAATAATAATAAATGTATTAGTTTTCACTCGAAATTCATTAATTAGCTGTTACATAGTATATATTTAGTATTATTCCGTTCTGAAGCTTTTACTGAATTTGCAGTTTCAGAAAAACTCAAAAACACACATTTTGACTATGTTTTTCATCCTACCAAGAACATATGTGTTGATTGGTGTCTTGATTGGGATTGATTGGAATTTGTTGATTGGTAGATTGTAATAGGCAAGTGTACCACTGAATCCAAACTTTACCCAACTATTTCAACCAGTTCCATTAAAGCTCTGACCTTAGACATCCAACCCTTTTAGCAGTAAGAGGAGCATCGTGTTTAACGGAGAGCACGGTAGCCTTGCATACTCCTGGGAGGTTCTGTACCATTTGCTCCCAGCAGGGAGCTCCAGCTTCATCTTAATACAAATAGAGAGCCACGTCTGAATTCCAACAAATTCTGACTTGAAAGCTAAGGCCAGCCTCAGAAGAAAACCATATGCTGCTACTCAAGGGGGAAAAAAAACAACTTTGATTATGCAGCAATCAGAGAAAAGCACTGGATAAGTAGAAAAGACCAGTGCTGCACGATGGCAACAGATGTCAAACTAACTCTTCCTGGTATTCTTTCAGAGATGATTCGTTCTGCCACACCATTCCCTCTGGTCAGCCTCTTCTTTATGTTCATCGGTTTTGTACTCAGTAACATCGGCCACATCCGTCCCCATCGCACCATCCTGGCCTTCATCTCTGGAATCTTCTTCATCCTGTCAGGTATTGTTGCTTTGTCTTTTACTCACAGCACATCCCGGCAAATAAATCACACAAATGTGTACATTTAGAGCGTATTAATTGGTTCAGGTCTAATCGGTCTGATCAACACCAGAGTTTACATTTTTGTCTTTATTTCTCTCTCTCTCTGCCTTTTGTAGGTCTTTCTCTGGTAGTTGGTCTGGTGTTGTACATTTCCAACATTAATGATGAAATGTTAAACAGAACCAAAACTAACGAGGCCTACTTCAGCTACAAGTACGGCTGGTCATTTGCCTTCGCTGCCATCTCCTTCCTGCTCACGGAGGTAACGTCATCACAACAAGGTTTAACCTGGTCCCCTGAATTTCTCTTTCCTACCTGACTAACTTCACAGTCTCTCTCATCCTAAAGTCATGGGAGGCAATCCTTTCCCTGAATTTCTCTTTCCTACCTGACTAACTTCACAGTCTCTTCACAAAATGGACAGGAATACCCTCCCTCCATAAGAACAAATGTAATGCATTAGTTGTACGTAGACTTCATGTCATATGATCATTTCATGTAACATTTTGCAATAAGGATATATTTATTAACATCAGTTAATGCAGTAATAAGCATTTATTGACAGTTAATTAATGTGCCAACAATGTGCATTTACTAGGTGTCTTTACATTAAGGGTCATAGAGAACAATAATAAATGTTTAATTCAGGGTAATGAGTGGTTTATTGCAGTTAGGTCATGCTTATTCAGTGCTCTTGCACATAAATGAATTGTCACCTTAGGAACATATGTTTTCAACTTTATATTATGGGTCACAAAGCGCATTAATAAATGGCTACTTCAGGTTAGTAAGTGCTTTTTTACGGTTGGGTGGTCATCTGTGTCTGTGTTAGAATGTCCATGATCACATTGAGCATTGTTTTTTCGACATTGTCTTATTAAACAGTTGGTTAATGGGTATTGCTGTGTTAACTTATGTTAATAGTTTGGTTAAAAACTAATGAATATGTACTTTAATTAACATGAGCACTGTTAGTAAGTGATTAAATGACACTTATCAACTGTTAGTAAATGCTTATTACTGCATTAACTAATGTTAACTAACTTACCCTTGTTTTAAGGAGCTGCTGTTTATTTCGTCTGTTTTGTGGATAATTGATTGTGCCTTTCAAACAAGCAGTAAAGCTCTGAAGATTGTCTTTTAGCCTTTCACAGCCTTTGTTTTTGTCTTTAACGGTGGGGCAGTCATGATAGCAGATGAACCAATTATTGTGATAAATGCTGTCAGTTAAATGCATCTTTCTACTTGTTTTGTTTAACAGTATTAATCCATTTTGGCAAATTAATCACTCTCGGAGTCTCTAACAAGAACTGTGCAACAGTGCAGAAAAAGAACTTAATGAATAGTGAAAAGATGACTGCTGAACAGATAAACAAAGATCCACAAGGCCTCACATCTGTGATGAGTTCATTAAATGATAGTATCAAATGTCTATCACAATAACAACATTCTTGAAAACGTGGTCACTGTCACATTCATTGACTTTATAACGATATGAACTCTCTTAAAGAACAGAAGAAAGAAAAACATTTGGCACTCACAGGCTCACACGCCTGTATGAACAGAATCAACTTAGTCATTTTTGACTAAGTGTTTGCTTTAGTGGGTTGATTTTTTACTGATGATTATGAGGCAAAGCCATTAATCATCAAATATGAGTGCACTTTTCTCTTTAACGTGACTTTACTGCAGTTATGTAATTTGTTCACCATTAAAATTGCATGCCTAAATTTCAGTTGTGTCCTATTTATAATAGTGTTTTGATTAACAGTACCCTCAAAATGCTGCAGAAGCTAGTTGACGGTAAAGAGCAGATCAAACTGAACCAACAGGAAATGAAGGTAAAGGAAGGATATCACCAAACAAGAGTAAACTTTGTGTCTCTGCCTTCGTCGCCTACCAGACGGCGGGTGTCATGTCGGTGTACCTGTTCATGAAGCGCTACACGGCGGAGGAGATGTACCGGCCCCATCAGGGCTTCTATCAGCCTCGCCTCAGCAACTGCTCAGATTACTCCGGCCAGTTCCTCCATCCGGACGCCTGGGCCGGACGTGGTCGCAGTCCCTCTTCCATCTCCTCTGAGGCTTCCCTCCAGATGAACTCCTCCACCTACCCTGCTCTCCTCAAGTGTCCCGAGTACGAGCAGATGTCCTCCTCACCCTGCTGAGCCACTGGAAGAGTGCTTGTTTCAGGAGAGCATTTTGGCATTAAACTGTCCAATAATTTGATATTCTCCTGCTTTTTCAAGTGTCCTGACTATTACCTGATATTCCTGACCCTCCCTGCTGCCGATTTTTATGAGATACACCCTTTGTTTCTGTGGGGAGCGTAAAGTTGGAGGTTAGCCAGTTCGCTGTATCCTCAGAAAGCTCGTCTGGTTTCAGGGAAAGCCATTAGAGGATGAGAGTGGAAACCAGGAGCATGTCCACAAACTTGTTAGCTTCTTGACAGGTTTACTCGCTGCACATTGGTTGACAGAACCAGATAATAATTGTCAGGGGCAATTGATGCAGAAGAGTTTCATAACCAAACAGAAGAACATGTGCTTTTAGCCACAAAGTGAAGACTAATCAGACAAAAAGAGCGTAAATGTACACGTGCGACAGCTGTGCCAGCTGCCACTTGATGTTTGTGTGAAGTCCCATGCCAGAAACCAGCTTCATCCTCCTCATGTTGGAGTGTAGAGCTTACGAAACGCATGTTGAATGTGAATTTCAGCCAGGTAGATTGAAAGTTTTATTTTACCTGTCACTTAAAGAATAAGGGTAGCAGACAATGAGGGTTACATGCTGGGGGGAGCCTTTACGTATTTCTGTATTAAGTATGATTATTGAACAGTTCACCGCCATGAAGTACTTGTGTCCCCCCCTCTAGATTCATTAATTGTTTTTTAGCCACAGGCATCACCTAAATCTTTATAGCTTGAATGGTGGCTGACTTCATTCGTTTTGTTTTCACCGGTTCCTTTGCACAGATTAAGCACTGACGCCAAAGGAAAGGTTTGTTCGTGCTGCTATATGTAGACATGAGATACATTAAAAATCCAGTAATGACTATATAAACTTTGAGTGTATTATTGTAAAATCTTGTGATGTAAAGGAAACATAAAAAATATTTCATTTGTTCTAATAACGTTCATTTCAGTACATGATTGCTCTGTATTTCGAACAATGTACAGATGTACATATGTCTTTGGTATCCTCAGAGAACCTTGGATTTCTGTGTGTTCTGCTCTTCTTAGTCAGACATTTCAAGACAAAAAGTGTAGGTTGCCAAAAAATTTTAAACAGGCATTGCAGGGGAGGGATTCATTCTTAGAGTTATGAAACATTTGTGAGCCGAAGAAGAGGTCATGGTCATCATGAGTTTGTGTGTGGTCCTGGTTTAGATGGAGAAAATCTATGAGTCCGGTGGCATTTTGATATGGAGCCTTTGTGAATGCAAGATTTGTTGAGGAAAAAACTGCTAAATGAGATTTTGTTTTTGCTTCTAGGAAAAAAGCTCTCCTGTAAGGCTACATTAACCCACATTAGAGATACATATTTTTCTAATTCCTGACCCTCTGTATTCTTAGATGTTTGGTATACGGATATACTGCAATCTTCAATGTGCCAAGGAAGACCTTGTTAAGTGGCTTAAGGTTAAGTATTGAATATATACATTTCATGCAGCATTGTGTGTGAATGAACATATTACAAAGAAACATTTGTCTTGTGCAATAATTTTGTTAGCTTGATATATTATTAAAAGATGGTTATTGTCAGTATAATGTCGCATGGTGTGAAGTCCACATATTTTAATCGCATGCAGCATTTCATCACTGGATGACCATGTTCCACCTGCAGCACCTGTCAACATACATGCACACACTAACGGACAAGCTGCACCGATCTGAGTTCATTCTCTCAAGCACTGTTTTGGTATGTGGACCGGATGCATTTTGTTTATTCTAAGCACTGTAAATAGGAAATTATCTATGTGTATATACATGACTTTTTTTATAGATGGCAATACATGTAACAAATAAAGTTGTTTAATTGTTTAGTAGTTTCATCTGCAGTATATGTGACAGCTGCTTTGCCTCCTGCATCACATTGAGAATGTGGGCTTTTGCGTAATAATATCCTGACATCAAGCATTCAGATGGCGTCACTGTCGACATGAAATGTCAATATCTGTGTATTTTTACAATCGGAGTCATTTTCATGTTAAATGTACAATGGAATATGTATACTCGATTAAATAAAATTGAATGGAATTTGATAAACAAGTTTATGTGTAGTCCTGCGTATGTCTCTATATTATATTCTAGTCTTCTCGTATTTGTAGGAGATGTGTCATGTAACCACCTTACTGATGATATGTGCTATGCAAATAAAGTTTATTATTTTATTATATATTATTACTATAAAAAT
>KV751376.1:2954927-2993619 GCA_001698575.1 Mola mola | reverse complement strand
TCTCACCCAGGGGGGGACTGTGATCCCGAAGAAGCTCATCTGCACAAAGAAATAAAAACATGGTAAGCAAGTAAACAAGCAAAATTTAGATGCCATCTGCAATTTCTCATGCTCACATCACCATCATCCCTCATTATGTCCATTTAGCGAACCTGCTTCAGGGCAGCTTCTACCCTCCACTGCACATGTCTGGTGGCTGCATCACCCAGTGCAGAGAGGACACCAAGGAGCTTGCTGAAAAATTATATAGCTCTGTTTTTTTTCTACTTTTATTTTATTTTTCAAAAATCAAAGCCACAGAAAATTGGCTAATTATTCCAGACTGCTGGTCCACATCTGTCCACAGAGTGTAGAAAAGTGAGTATAAATGTATAGCACATTGTCTTATAGGGTGTGTTTATAACTGTGCCTGTTGTAATGCAGAGCCGATCTGCATTCTGTGTTGGATGTTATAGCAGTAAAATCTGAACTGAGCCAGCAGCAAATAGAAACTGAACTGCAGCCTGCATGTTTCTATCTACTCTGAATCTTGTTTGATGTTTCACTTTGAAAATGTTCAGTCACTGAATTCAGACTTCAGCTACCAAAAGGCAAAAATCTTTGGCTCATGCTCAAATTCAAAAATATTCTGTACAAAGAATCAAACTGTTTATTTCCTTTATTTTTTATGATGCTCACACAACAAACTATGACATTTCATAAGAATCTGTAACCTCCCTGCAAGATATGACTTGTATCAATGGTTTTTCAGATATAAGCTGTTCTGCAGGGATAAATATTTCATAGGAATAGTAAAATAACATTACTGAAATTGAATTGTTATCTTATGTTACATTGCACTTAAAAAGTTATTCACTGTAATGTTTACCGAGTGAATTTAATTCCATTTTTTTATCTAACTGAAATTGGAACTACTAGCCGAGGTTTTAGCTGCATTTTTTAGCTGCTTGGTTTTGTTTACAGCAGCACATTTTTATGTTGGAAGAGGGAGAAACAGGAAAATATCTTATCACATGTGGTATTTTGCACCAGGCTGTACTCACTCTGGTGGTTTAGAGGCTCCAGGTTACTAAAGTTCTTCACTTGTATTTCAGAGGTTGTGAGTTACTTTTTTAAATTCTATTTTCTTTAACCAAAACTCAAGGAGAAGTTAAATCTCCGCAAGCAGTTTGGTGTGGCACCAACTTTCTGTCTGAGAAAGAGAAATATGAATATATTTGTCCTCTGTAGTGCCAATGTCAAATTAGTATTATATTAGTCTCTTATCAAAACATCTTAAAGGCTTATTTTTTTACTCAGCGACATGAATGTCTGGGCTGGAAGCACATTTAGACTCAGGAGTTAACTGAATTATTGCAATCTTTAAAAAAAAGCAGGAAAAAAAAAGCTGCCACATGCAAAAATAGGATGTTTAAAATGTCATAAGGATCCATCTCCAACAAGTGGAGTCATAAAAGACCAGGGAAGGAAACTCCAGAATAATCTCTCGTGAACACACGCACACACACACACATTTCTCTGTTTGTCTCGAGATCCTCCCTCTTCCCTCGCTGCTACATGTCTTTCATCTTCTTTTCTCCGACTGTTTTCCATCTGTTTCCTGAGAAAAGACAAATCTTCTGCTGCTTCCTATAGTGGAGTTTGTTTGTAACCACAACAGGTTCATCTGCGTTCAGTGGGCGGCCTGAAGGATGAGGCTCTGCGTGTTCATCGGACTCTCTCATTAATGGTGACATCAAAAAGCCACGTTTTTCCCGCTGGAGTTCATCTATATTATGAACTCTTTGCTCTGTGACTGATTAATCAGTCTTTTAGATTTAACACGATGTGTGTGGACTGTATGTATGTATTCACTAAAGCAACTGATTATTCTTTATTAGTTCATGATTAAACAATTGATTGCACTGTGAACCGTCTGCTCTTTACATTCAGGACAAAGTAAAGATCTAAAGATTTAGCCAAGAAAGAGTTGAGATATTGTACAAAGAAATAGAAAAAAATAACAAAATATCAGAAACTGCAGAATAATTACTGAATAACATTATTGTCTTGGTGCTCACTGCTGCTGCATCGTCTACTACAACAAGAACAGACAAAATAATAAAAGAAAATGATTTCCTGTCCATTCATCTTACTAAATATCAAAATTTTTAACAGAAGTACAGCTATTGTCTGCGAAGATTCTCAGTCATCCAGGTCATGGTAGTCTTGGTGTTTCTTCTGAAGACAACTGGACTTCTTATAGTTTCTTGAAGATGTTTCACCTCTCATCCAATAGGCTTCCTCAGTTCGAAATATCTGGTAGGGAGTCCTCAATATTTAACCTTGTGGAGGATCCTTCTCACTCAGGGTAGTGGGCAAAGGGTAGAAAGCCCCGCCCCCAATCTGTGTGACCCAGATCCACCAGCCATCAGATGGGTAGTCACTCCCCCAAAATTACAGATTTGTTGTGGGGTGAAGTTGGTTCCAAGGTCCAAGTACTGTCTTGCATTAGTCGTTTTCGGACGGTTTCCACCACTTCGGATGTGGGTATGCATGTACAGATGGAGGTGACATCAAAGGAGACCATGGTTTCCTCTGGTGCCAGCCTGAGGTCCCAAACTTTGCTGGTGAAATCATTAGAATTCTGGATGTGGTGTGGAATTTTGCCAGAAAACTCCACACTCCAAACATCAAGACAAGTACAACTATTATTAGTTAAGAGAGTGTTTTTAAAACACAGATGAAGAGAAGAAAGAGTTTATTCTGTTAGTTACTGGAAAAGAGAAACAAAGAAGCCATTCCTGATGACTGGTGTGTGTGTGTGTGTGTGTGCGTGTGTGTGTGTTTGTGGAATCTGCTAATCTGTGTCTGGTTCAAACATTTACATTATTCCATTGTTAGAACTTGCCACTGTGCAGAGTACAGTAGGCTAGTTTAAGAGTCAGAAGATGACAGGGCAGGTAAGCGCCGGTTCGGCCCAGATACAAGCAAGAGGCAACACGTTGAGCAGGGAAAAGTTCTAAAGTCACATCCAAGCCATTTTAATGCCACAAAGGGATGTTTGCAATGGAAAAAAAAATGTACATTACCAAACTGAAATTAGTCTTTAAGGGTTTAATCATGGCTGGAGAAGGTCTTAGGAAAGTTGGTCCTGACCACTGGCCAGTGTGCTGTACACTGTGGACAAAACGACTGCAGTATGTTCACATACCAAAGCTGAAGACAGAGACAAGAGGGAGAATTAAAACGAGGCGAGCAGTTCCAGCATCTCTCCGTTTTGGCAGAATAAAAGAAGTGATACAGTATTATTGAGGGTTTTGCTCTTCCGTGTTCCGTTGCTTCTGTCTGTTTTGCAGTATGTGTATATATACTGATGACAACAGAGTGTCTAAGATGTTCTTGCGCTTAATTGAGAATAGCAGAGAAATCGGAAAAACAATTTGGGAAGTAGAAGATGGCAAATTAGGTGAAACAAAGGTCCTCAGTTGGAGCTGGTGTCAGTTGGGAAGTTACAGTTTGTGTTCAGCATCTCATGCATCTTGGTCAACAGGTGCTCAGACAGGGTTAAAAGCAATTTCAAAATGGCAAAAATGGAAAACAATTTTCATTATCAAATTTTATTTAGTTTTCATTAGCCCATAATCACCTGAATCTAAGAAGCATTTTTGTGACTTTAGAATGATTATCTACAATGAGAGCAACAGTTGTTTTGACATTGATGACACTGACATAAATAAATGGATGGATGATGCATCACCATTTCCCCACACTTTACCAAAAAAAAGTCAAAATATCCCAGATACAAGTGCTGCCCTTCATCCCTGGTGACATTGTTTGGACCCAGAGTCTGCACAGGGTGATTGGGCAGTAAAATCCGGGTTGCAGTTCCCACCCATACACCTAGTTACAAGCAAGGTTCACCTGTCATTCATGACTTTTAATCTCACTTTTAAAACCATCAAATGACAAATCAGTAATGCTTGAAATCTTACAACAACAGCAATCATTTTTGAGGGGAAGGAGTTTTGACCTATACAGCAGCCCACCACCAGGGGGCAATATAGATGTTTTTGCCTAATGTGCAGGGATCTCTCATGTTGACCATCTTTATATAGATATTGTCAGTATTAAATCCATACGGGCTTAGTGCCTCTTTCTGTTCCCCCTAAGAAATGGAAGGATTTGTCTGCTAAATGGAGGAATTCTCCCACTTTTCATGAGTAAACGTTCTGGGAGGAACAAACTGTGACTGGAGGCTACAGTAAATACCAAGCATTGGGATCGATGAGACCTTACCAGTTTGAGCCTGGGATCACTGGATCCTTTCTTCAGAACCTTCAGCCCCATCTTTTCAGTGCACTCCAGTTTAAAGTCAGCTGTACATGAAAATATATTTTAAGCTTGACAACTCCTTACTATCCACATTGAAACTAGCGAAAACTCTTACTAACTCTTAGAGCTGTGAGCCCATCTTGTGGTGAAGGGGGAAGGAAGCAGGCAGCAGCAAGCAACTTCACATTTTTAATATCTATCAAGCTCCTCTCCTGTGGAACTATCTTCCAGTCTTGGTACGGGAGGCAGACACACTCTCTGATTTTAAGAGTAGGCTTAAAACCTTCCTTTTTGATAAAGCTTATAGTTAAGGCTGGCCTATCTAGCCCTTAGTTATGCTGCTATAGGCTTAGGTTGCTGGGGGAACACTCCATGATTCACTGAGCTTTCTTCTCTCCCCCCTCTGACTCCGACTCCTTCTCCGCTCCTGTAAATGTCCATATCCTTACACTAACTTTACTTCTTCCCCGGAGTCGTTGTGCTTTACCATCCTGCAGGTTTTTCTAGGTCGCGGTGGGAGGTGCTGCTGTGGTCCTGCCTGATGCCTCCTGGCCACATTAGGAAAGGAGATCCTGTGACTTGGATCCTGTGACTTGGATCCTAGGCTGGATTTCCAAGTGCAAATCGGGACCCACAGATCACAATGGCTTCTGGATCAATAGACTACACCTGCTTCTGGACCACTACACTTCACATATCCCTGGATTTACAGATTCTACATACTCTTGGACTCAGCAACACCCAGATCTTCCTACATGGAGTACAATAACTCCTGGACCAACAGAGTCCACCTGTGTCTGGATCACTAGACTTTCCATACATCCGGACTCATAGAATCCACAGACTCTGGGACTCATGGATGTTTTATGCATTCTAAATGAACTGTTGTTATCATGTTTTTGTGTTCCGTACAAGTGACATTTATTGCACGTCTGTCCGTCCTAGGAAGAAGGATCCCTCCTCTGTGGCTCTTCCTGAGGTTTCTTATTTTCCTTGTTTAGGGTTTTTTAAGTTTTTCCTCACCCAGTTCGAGGGTCTAAGGGCAGAGGATGTCACATCTGTACAGTTTGTCAAAGCCCAGTAACATAATGTGTAAATTGTGATTTCGGGCTATACAAATAAAATTTGATTTGATTTGATTTGATTTGATCTTTAGGTTTAAAAAAATGAAAAAAATAATAAAAATGCATTTTCATGATGTGGGGGCCCTTAAAGCAGCTTGAGTGACATATTCAGAAAGAGCTCCCTGATCGTTGTGGCGCAGACGGACAGACAGACTGCCTGACTGGACGTAAGGGACTTGAAGATTATCTTCTGATAATCAACAGTCCATTCACAACCCCAAAACAACCTGCAGTGAAGAAGCGACTGACACAGAACACATGGTCCTTGCTGTGTCGACTTGTCACCATGAGGCGTGTCTGTGGAGCTCCCATGTGTCTGGTTCAAGGGAAAATCGTGGTTTAACACAACTTTGGCCTGATTTTCATCGTTCCTATCAGTGGTGAAATTAAACTCACCCAGTTAACTTCTGAGATCGGGGATGATGATGGGTAAGAGCATTTTACAATCCTGCAACCTTTACACAAACTCCATGTTACTGAAATGTACAGTTCAGTTCAATGTTCAGTGAGGAATTACAGACTATATTTCAGTTGTGCCCACTTTTATTTTCTTGGTTTTAGCTGGACAGTTTGTTTGGATCATCGAAATAAACCCTCGGTTTGTTTACAGCCTGTGTGATGATAACTGTTAATTTCTTGCCCCAAACAGCTATTAAGATGAGTCTTGTGGTGTAATCAACAGGAATTTTCTTGTAAATTTGTAAGTATCTGCATCCTTAATATTGCTGAAGGAAACAGAGAAATGTTGCTGGTGTGAACCAGTGTGTCGTATCTCACCAAGCCACAGGCAGAGCCTGTGTTTACTTTCTTTTAGCTCAATCTCATATTCTCTTTAGTCTCTCTTCCGCTCCAGGCAGCGTGTGGTTGGTTACTCAACATCTCACTGGAAGCTGCAGAAGGCGGCGTCCATGTCTGATCCCGGATCAGCATTAAAATAAGAGATATAACAGGGATATATGGTCATTGTTTTGAGCCCCCTCGCTCAGTAACATTCACGTAGCTGAAGATATTCTCCCCTGGGAGCTGCACAGCACCGCAGTCTTCTATAATTATGTATTAAATCATTCATTAATAACCATTCAAATAATCCCCTCTATTAAAAAGCATCCTCTCCTAAACTGACTGTAAATCAGACAAATTGTGGACCACTGGAAAGTTTTAAATTTAAAAAAAAAAAAAAATGTTGTTGCATCTGGATTGTCAATTATAGTCATCATGAGCAAAAAAAAAATATGTTTCCATATTCTTAAAATTCATAAAACCACACATTTGACTACATCCATAGCAAAATTTTATGGGTAATTATTCATTTTGGTTTTCTGTTCCTCGGTTTCTTATTTTTGGGGATTTGTGTTTTAAATGTATTAATTCTTATATTATGGTTCTCAGTTTGTAGTTTGTTGTCATGTTTTTTTTTGTAGTGTTTGATTATGGACTTTCTGCTGTCATGGTCATGGATTTGTTATTTTTTTTCTGTTTCTAAGTTTCTTGTAGTTTAGATTGTATTTGTCATAGTTCTGAGTTTCTAGTTCAGTTCATGTTTTACATTGTAGAATCTTTGTATTGTTTTACTAGTGTTGAGTTCCCTACAGGTAAACTCCTGCTCACTCCACCTGCAGGTGAGTGGCAGAGCGGCGAGTGAAGACGGGCGCCAGAACCTAAACAAAGCAAAGGTGTAGAATCAACATCCAGGACATTTTAAGGACAAAAAAATTATTTTTTTTTTCTCTTTAAAAAGAGAAATGTGATGAAATGGAAATTCGTTTTTAAGGTTTTAAGAAATGACTGGAGCAAGTCCAGACATTACAAAAACTTATTCAAGCTTCCTCCCTGCTGCTCAGTTTGACATCAGAAGTCTAAAATAATGTTCTTGCATAATTCAGCCGATGTGTCTTCATTGCGTATCTGACGTTTAAATTGTTCGTCCTGTCTCCACACTGTTGCTCTCTCGTCCCTATTTAGCCACTTCTGTCACTCAGTTGCTTTTCAAAAGACACAACATCCAAAGGCTTCCTCCTTCAACCTACAATTTTACCAAAATCAGCCTGGATTTTCATAAAATGGTTTCAAAAGAAAAACAACCAATTACTTCCTTGATAGGGCCTCCAATTTCCTGACTAAAGGGCCCTGGCATATCCACTCCCACAGTTATGACACACTATTAACACTGTAAGTGCCTTCTTTGTAAAGGAAGTTCAGCAAGGTCATGGAGGAAGGGCACATGGTACAGGACAAAACATGCCAGACAGAAACTGTGAGCTGTGCCAAGGAACCCTCTCAAGTTAAGCAGGGACAATGCAGAAGCTGGGGAGTGGAGAGAGGAAGCAGTGGAGTTGTGAAAGAACTTGGGAACATGGTGATGACGAGAATTAAATTCATTATCAGGGACCCCTGTGTACTCCGCTTTACACTGGGGGGCTGAAAAGCCGAGAGCTCCTCTTTTTTCGCTCAGACACATTTGATTAGGATGCAAAAACAACCCCAGGAAAAGCACGCTTGAAAGCCGAACCACATGGGGCAGTTGTGCCAAACACTGATAGAAACACCGATGAAGAGAAATCCAATCCGGAGATGACCTATGCTGTACAAAATCTGTGATCAGATCCAAACTGCAGGTTTTATCCTGGTGTTCAGATGCGAGGAGTCCCACAAGTTGGTCAAGTGCACTTTAACCAATGTGAAGAAGATTTTTTGCCGTGACCCTTTTACTTTACATGTTGCTCAAGATTCAATCTTACATCCAAAAGGGCACCGTGGACCTTGACATGCGTCTCAGTGCCACACACAAAGTGGTAAGGAAACAAAAGTAATAAAATGGACATATTTGCAATGTATCTTTCTGTAGGATAACCAACGATATGGAATTGCTTCTCAACCCTGCCTTCTGCTGTTGGATGTGCTTGAAAACTACAGATCCATGGACGTCCCATGGAGGTCAGATGTGGCTCCTGTGCTGTTTAGTACCAGGATATTGGGGGTCCTGGCTGTCCCGTGTGTTGCACGGTGTTGTGTTTAATTAAACTGGGATCTGTGGAATATGGAGGCCTGATCAACCCCTTGAGCCCTTTATCGCTGCTAATGTCACACTGTTCCTGAGCGGTTCTTGTGGTGTGGCAGGACCCATTGACCTGGACTCACCAGAACATGGCTCTGCAGCAAGGTGATCAATGTTAATTTCTTTCTATTGACAGC
Source organism: Mola mola (assembly GCA_001698575.1). Taxonomy (NCBI): domain Eukaryota; kingdom Metazoa; phylum Chordata; class Actinopteri; order Tetraodontiformes; family Molidae; genus Mola; species Mola mola. The sequence continues at coordinate 2,984,989 of KV751376.1, read as the reverse complement.
TGGTGTAATGTTGTGGCTGTACAGTAAGTATATATCAAACTACAAATTTAAGATTTTTTTTTTTTTTTGCTTCGTCTTCTTCAGCCAAACTTATAGGAATTTTGTAGTATGCAAACATGTATATATTCAAGTTTGCAAGATGTTATTCTTTAATGCATTTGCATGCCAAATCAAAGTGTTTAAACCAGCAACAGTTTGACTTGTGTCATATTGACTGATTAAGGCTTCAGAAAACCATAGTGTTAAAGAAATTACCTTCTTGCTGTTAGTTGTAATGTTGGTTTGGTGACCCTGTGCCCTCTGTTCCATTCCCAGCTGAGTCAGGGCCTGTCCTGCGTAGTGTTTGCATGTTCTCCCTCGGTCTGTTCCGGCTTCCCACTGCAGCCAAAAAACGTGCAAGAGGTTGGCTTAGTTAAACTGACGGTATCGGTGAATGTGAGTGTGAAAGGCTGTGTGTCTCTGTATGTCAGCCCTGCAATGAACTGGTGACCTGTCCAGGTTGTGCCCCACCTTTGCTGGATGAACCCCCCCACCCCACAGTGACCCTACGTAGGATAAGCTGTAGGATATGACTAAATGAATGAAAGTTGCCCATATAAGTAGGATTTGTCTTAAAGTACATGATTTTAGTATAAATTTTAGTATCAATGGTAATTTTGGACAAATATGTATGTAAGCATCAAATATACAAATAAAAGTAAATTATACCTGTATTTACATTTATGTGTGAGCCTATATCGTGTTCAAGGGGTCGACTGATTATCAGATCTGTTCTGTTATGTTATTTATTGATTTTTGTTGTAAATCAAACTGCAGAGAAATAAACTTATTTAAAATGAAGCTGATGCAGCGTGCAGTTACAGTGCAATCGTTGCAGTGAAGCAAGAGAATAAAGTAGCAAAAATGGGATTACCTTAAAATTATCCACTGTGAATACAACCCTTTTGTTAACATCTGGGCTGCGCTCAATTTCTATTTTGACGGAACTTGAAGAAATAACAGATCAAAATAAAGAGATATTCTCTTAATTTTCATCATCTAAAGTTATCTCAACTTTTGTCTTTAAGCCAAATGAGCATATAACAAATATTTAATTTTTCACAGTGTATTGAAAAAAACAAAAAATAATGTGTGCCAAATTTAACTAAAGCACTTAATGACCATTTTAGTGATGTCACAAAAGAAAATGGCTTAAGAAGCTGTGTAGTGTTTTAAATGCTTGTAGTTAAGTCCTGTATCTGACTATAAATGAAGGCAGCATTTTAAACAGCCTTTACCTGACTAATAGGTGGTTTCATGTAGTAAAGTATCTTAGAATTTTAAACTGACACTTTTGCAGTGTGAGCTAAGTCATCAGTATCTTGACCTCTGTCTGTTCAGCCCCCCCCCCAGCTCTCACCCCTTTTGACAACACGACTGACATCCAGTGGACATGTTCCAGTTGAACCCGCTGAACGAGAGCTGAGCCCACTCCCCTGCGTCACAGCCAAAAATGTGCAACAAAAAATATCCTTCTCACTTTGCTCCTTTTCCCCCCACCTCTTCATCACATTCTTATTTTATTATTCCTCCCATGCCTTCCTCCTCCTCTCTCCTCTTCACGTTATCTCTTTAATCCTTCCTTCATCCAGATCCCGACCCTTTGAACTCTTTCTGTAGTCTGTGTGCAGCGACCAGGAGGTGACTCGGACCCTGAGATATCAGGAAGAGGCTTCCGGTTCAAGAGGTGGAAGAGTCCAAATGGTGCTGTCACCAGCCAAACCCTGCAGGCCTCTTCTAGGTGCCCCCACCCCCTCCCCTCTCTTTGAGAAACAGAAGATGGCTCCACAGGAAAAGACCCCCAGTTGCACACAGCCGGGGCCTTAAAGTGACAGTCTCGTCCCTGTGAGACCGCCTACGTTTAGGAACATGAAGTCTGTGATTCTGATTGTGGTGAACATTTATGTCTTGCTTTCCTTCTTGTACGAGCTGGCTGATGTCGCAAGCAGGCTGCTCCGACTTCAAAGTGATTTTGATGGATGTTTCTAGAAATATTTCATCAGTGGCGACGCTTTCAACTTCTTTAGAGTTTCTGCTGCAGTAGTTCTGCCACATATCAAGCGTCTCTAATCTCCAGCTGTCAGCCGTGGGTTCTCATCTTCTGCTTGATTTCTGGATTTTCTAGAAAAACATTGGAAAACAGGCTTTCTGACGGAACGCAGGCACGTTTATGTGCATATTTTGTATGTGCTTGCTGTGTTTTTGTACTTGGGTGTGTAGACACGCTTGGTAATCTTTCACTTGCGTATAAAACACAAAATGAAAAGAACGTTTTTGACACTTTTTTTTTTTCTCCTTTCAGAAAGATGCTTAATCTTCCTGACATCCAACGTTGCTGTAGTGTAACAAGTATTGTAAGAACAGCCACCCAACACCCCCACGTAAGTAAAATGAAGAGAATGATTTTATTTTGGTAGAAGTGAACGTCACCCATACCAATGGCACTTGAGTCACAGTCTTAAAGTCTCCATTATTTAATGCACTTAAAGTGGAAAATTGTGGTTATCACTGGGGGTGAGTGATCAAGAGAGATTCAGAACTCGTGTGAGGTAGGTTACAAGCATCTTAAAGTGGTCCTTGGTACAGTAGTTGACTAAAGGCACTTGTGCCCTCCATCACTGTGCAGCTCTCATGGTTTCCTCCCTTGTTTCTGATTGGCTCAGCTGCGGGAGGGGGGCGTGGCCTCCGCGTCCTTTGTCAAACCCGCAGTTTCGTCCCTTTTATTAAACACTGTAGAAACTGCGCGTGACAGGCGTCCAGCTTTATTTCCCTTCGTCGTACGAATTGTTCAAGGTGACGCGTCTCTTTGTTTTTTTTTCCTGAACTCTCCACCTGTGGCCCGGTTGGAGACGCGTCCAGTCACAAACTCTGGGCCACGGACCGAGCTGGAGTGTGGCGGGACTCGGGCTCGTCTTGATCACAGGGGATAATACAAGGGGATAGAGGCGAGCCTCCGCCCCTGACCGCCACCGTGGCCACCGTAACCCGCTCCGGAGGGTCCCGCGCGTAATGAGCCGCCATGGCATGGTGTGACCGAGGGGTCCAGACTTTGCTGGCTGTCGCGGGGGCCTTCGCTGCCTTCAGCCTCATGACCATCGCCATCGGCACCGACTACTGGCTCTACTCTCGGGCGCACATCTGTAACGCGACCAACGCCACGACGGACGAGAGCCAGACGCAAACCAAGAAAGTCAAAGGCGACCTGACGCACTCCGGGCTGTGGAGAATCTGCTGCATCGAAGGTACAACGGAGTCCGACGGCTCCGATAACTTCTTTAGAGGGATGTTTGGCACCCATCTGCCATCTGGTCGGCACTGGATGGTGGGTTCAACGGAGTGAACGCTCGCGTTGAAAACTTGGGGTGAAAACACACAAAATGCTGAAAAGTACAGGGACATTCTTAAACACTACTTTCTGTGATGTGACCAATGAAAATTGGTCACATCACAGACTTGTGACTTAAATGCGTCGAATTAAAAATAAAAGAGATGCTTGTTGCGCACAAGCACGGTGATGCGTCAGCTTCCCTGGTGAAGGATTCAGTCTGTGGCTGAGAAAGGTGACAGAACGGACAGATCATCACACAGAGTCCGTCCAATTTTTATGTTTTACATTTTGTTTCGAGCAGGAAAACGTGGCGTCGGCGATGATTTCAAGAATTTCCTCATTAACGCCGTCAGACCGTTGCTTGGCAACTGCCTCCATAAAACTCCTGAAACAAGTTGTGCAAGAAGTGATGTCCTGTTGTTGCCTCGTGATGTGTCTCAGTTCTTGCACAGCTTGACCAACACACACGCCTGAGGAGTTCTGGGCTGGGCTGTTTTTGCACGCGACTTCTTGACTGGACAGAAACCAGTCAATGAAATCGATCAGTCTTGTTCGATCTTCAGCGATAATCTATCGATCCCTGAGAGCAGTGAGGTGTTTGTTCCAGCAGTGCTTGCCTTGGCATTGCCCCACCCCCTCTGGTGGTGCTCAAATCTCCGTTTCTGCAGTTTGGTTGATCCTCCACGCCTGCACACAACTGGTACTTTGGCATATATTGACATTTATATGTCCCCGTTTCAGTTGCAACCACGGGGAAATGTGCTAAGGAAGCTGCCTGAATGACTGATTCTTGTTGGATGAGTTGGTAAATCAAGGCAACGTGAAGCATTCAGATGAATGTGTGCCTCTCTAAAGTGTGTATGCGAGTGTGTGTGTGTGTGTGTGTGTGTGTGTGTGTGTGTGTTGGGGGGAGGGGGTCTGAGAGAGGCAGCAGCACTGTCCGACGAGCTTTGTGTCATATGCAGGTGATGCTTCCACTCCAGAACTCACACTCCATGCACCTTTGCACCCCTCAATTTCTACTATTACTGGATTATCTTTAATATAAATGGTCATTGCTCAGCTCTCTCTCTCTCTCTCTCTCTCTCTCGCGCTCTCTTTTTCCCTCTTTATTCAAATCCCTTCATCAGCAGAGGGAGAGATTGTTGTTCTTAAACCTCTCTTGTCTGCTCTTCCCCTGCTCATTCTGTGGATGGGATGTGTGTCACACACAGGTCTGGAACTAGAAGTAATACACCTTCTCTGGCTCTTTCTTGTGCACACGTCACATTAGCAGTCGGCCTCCGGTGACGCGTCTGAATCTGACTTCGGCTACATCAAAATGTTGGTTTAATTCAGTCGATGACCTCAAATACCATAGTGACTTCTGATAAGGGCAACCAGGATGCATCCTCTAAAGTCGAGCTGGGTAAAGTCATTCTTCCAGTTCCTCTCTACTTTTCCCTTTTTGGTTGTATTAAGAACTGATAAGTGGTAACTAATTTTCTCCAGATTTCACTGTCCATGCGAGAGCCAGTTTCTTCAAGGAATTAGATAAAAGGAAATTGAAGTTGAAATTAGAGGAATGAATACTGGGTGAACGCCGGGGAAGCATTGACTGACCTCGTAGCAGAAACTCAGCTCGTCTTCGTGTGCCTGTGTGAAGGTTTTGTCTTGCAGAACCAGACGGAGAAGGTGAGAAAAGGTTACAAATGAGCTTTTCAATGAGCTTTTTGTTCTGCAGCCAGTCGTGCAGAAACACAACAAGGACTCTCACTTAAGTCAGTTCAGCCCTGACCGCCGCCGAGCACCCTGGGCTATCCCTGAAAGAGTCTCAAATACACTTCTTATCCGACTTTAATTGTGAAGTCCAGCAGCTCACAAAGCTTCTGATCTTCTCTGGGTCGTTTCGGATGTTTTAAGGTTTTGTCAGTGTGCGTGTGTGTGTGTTAGCCTGGTGAATGCGTCAGCAAGATGTAAAAGGCTTCTTCAGAGAAGCAGAGCTGGAAATGTGATCATGCTTGTGAAGGTCTCTACTGGTCCCTCTCTCTCTCTCTCTCTCTCTCATCTTCCTATCTTCCTCGCTGTCTTTCCTCTGATTACTTTGACACGCCTTCTCTTTCTTTGATCTTACTAAACAAAACTTATTTCTTGTTAGCGCCTGTGTCACTTCTGTCACAGCTTTTCCTTAACTTTTCGGATGACACAATCAGGAATAAACACCCGATTACCCTCAGCTTACAGAATACACACTCACACACCCAGCGTGAGTATATTAAGCAGCGATTGTGCTTGTCAAAGAGCTGAAGAGTGTGTTCGGTCCTAAAGACATCCACAAGGAGCTCAGAGAGGAAAGCATTCCAGAACACGGAGGGAGAGAAGTGGGTAATTGAGGCCCAATAATGGCGAGAGCGTTGTAAAAGGAGAGGATGAGAGTTAAAAGAGACTGAAAGGGTGAGCTTGAGAGTGTGAGCGAAGATAGAAATGAGTCTGGTCGGTTACTTGAATTCTATTCATCCTTCGTTCTCTTTCTCGGCCTCCAACATTAACCATTAACATTGCTGTAGCGTCGCTAAAATATGTGGCAGGTTAACGCTTCCAAGGATCTTAAGTGCATTTGGATTGTGGGAGTTGTTGTCTTCACTGAGGCACATTGCAGATTAAAATAATTACAGAACATTCACGGACCCCCTTCCTCCCTTTCTGACTAATCACCTGCTGTCTCAGATCAGCAGCGCAGAATTTCTAAGACATAACCAACAGCAGGGTTTACTTTCAGTAATCAGTGTCTATGATTGTCAGTTGACTTTATCCTAACATGCAAATTATGAAATCCCAGCCTGGAGTATTGAAAATGTTTCTTTCTCGCAAAAATACCGGCTGTCACATTTTTAATGTTAATTGCAGATTCAGTAATCGAAGCTGTTTTACATCTCGGTTTTGTTTTCGGACACTTTATCGATTTCATATAGATGATGCACGTCCACTGACACATCCTCAGGTGTGTGTTAAGGTAGCAAAAAGACAGAAACACGGTGGCAGAGGCAGAGATGCAAAGATGCGACAGCAAAATCAGACGTCTCACTTTTAATTCAAAGTATAACTTTTCAATATTCATAACGCCCCAATGTTTTATTCTCTTAAAAGTGGAGTGAAGATTCTCTCAGTGAAGAGTCTGCGTCTTTGAATAGATGGTGCCTGAGGGTTTGAGAACTTCAGAACCTGAGACTCACTGCAGCCTGTCCCCAAATGGTGTCTGACATGGTTAGAGGTAAAAAAAAAGAAGAAGAAGAAAAAAAACAAGACAGTTAAGCATTTTAGATGTTCTTTTACCAAAATCAGAGTTTCTTTAAAAAACTTCTGTGTCTCTGGATCAGTAATATTGCATGTGGATTTGTTGAGTGGTCAACATGTAGTTCTTTGATTCCTGTCACCTTAATTCAAGCTTCTCGTGCTCAGCTCCATTAAAACAAACGGGGCTTTCACGCGGCTTTTGCCTTCTCCGCAGGTATCAACAAAGGAAGCTGTTTTCGGATCAATCACTTCCCGGAGGATAATGACTACGATACAGACAGCTCGGAGTACATCTTACGTAAGTTACTGCAACCTCTTCGTCTTCAAACACTTCAACTCTTAATCCCTTTCTCAGAGTGCTGATGGAGTCATTACACGGCTACTTAATATGTCATGACATGTCTATTCCTCACCCATAAAAGCCTGATGTCACGACAGGAGCTGGAGCTGCGGAGATGATGAAGTGCAGGGAGTGCTGATGAGTAATGGCGCTTATCTAAAACAGGACTTTAGCCACACAGAAGCACTTTTAAAATTTGACAGAGGCGGTTTGATGAAGACGTGGCTCTGTGAGCGTCTTCAATCCAATTTGTTTTGAGGGTTCGGATCAGCTCTACTCTGCATATCACATGTGGTTTGATGCTCTAGGCGTCACACCAACTGTTCCCCTCTTTACTCTTGTCTACACTGACGAATTTCAATACGCTCATGGAAATTAAATCCTGCACTCACTCGGTTTGTGTCATGGCAAGTCGTAATATTTGCTAGTCAGGATTTATTATGTGTGGAAATTGTTCATCTGTTGAACATGAAGCAGTTTTTACTCCTTTTATTTCTACACTTAAAGCATAATTACTACAGTCAGATGTGCTGGATATTATATTTTACATTTAATTTTCAGCATTCATTCCATTCAGATATGCCATCGATTGGTATGTGAGTGTGATAGAAAGATATTATGTCACAACTTACTTCCAAAATGACCAAAAAAAAACCCATATCAAAAACATTCACATAAATATACTTTTGATATACATCAAATTCATAGTTAATGTTACTTTAATTGCTAAATTATCTTCTTTATTCAATGGGATTTATTTCTGCCACTCACAAGTTCTTTATCTGATTTGAACAGGCATAGTGCGTGCATCAAGTCTGTTCCCCATTCTCAGCACCGTCCTGCTGATGTTGGGGGGTCTATGTGTCGGAGCTGGACGCATCTACAACAACAGGAATAACATCCTGCTCAGTGCCGGCATCCTCTTTGTGGCAGCAGGTACTCTATGTCTTTATTACGTTAGGTCTCTTTCCTTTAAATGCTCCCTCTGATTAAATTTTCAACTCATGTTTTTTTATGTACCACAATAAACATTATGACATAAGCATTTAGCATCATGAGAGGGGTGGCTGCTTCCATTCTGCAGTCCACCAATGACAGTCTCCAGAAAACAACTTCAGACTGCCCCGGTCATCTACGTAGAAAACCTGAAGAGCCAACCTGGACAACTTGTGGGGTTGGAGCCTAATGTTGTAGAGACAGAACTTACCTTTATGATGCATCAGCTAATAGACAACCTTGTACAAGTAGCTCTGCCTCCTTTCTGCTTTCTGGGCTCTGTATCTGTTTCCAAAATCTATAACTGAACAACTCCAATGTTAGAGCTTGCGACTCTGCAGTGTATAGTAGAGTAGTTTAAAAGTCGGAAGACGACAGATTAAATCTGCTCCATAGGGGTTATTTGTTGTTTTTAATTAACAACAAATTGTATTTTCCTTTACCCATCAATTACCCAATCAATTTCTTCTTTAGAATTGGCAGTGATGTACAAATATTTGTAAAAATGCAAACAGGAATTTTAGGAGGTAAAAATAATATGGATAGTCTAGTTGCATTTCATGATGAAACCACTTGGTTTTCTTCAGCGTATTTGACTCAGTAAGGGATATACATCAACTGTAAAAATAATGAGGTGGAAACAATAATAACAATTATTACAATTATTACAACTATAAAATAAACATGTATACATATTCACATATACACATACATACACACATAAGATAAACAACACAAATAAACAGCTTAACATGTCGGAGAAGGAGTAAGAATTATAAACTTAATTAATTTGAAGTATTTAATCCTTCCTGGTTCCACTGATTCCATCAGTGCCACACCAACTTCGCAGACAGTTCATCAAACTAAGCTCCGCCCAATGCGCCAACACGCATTTCAGTTGGAGACACCCAAAGCTCATTGTTTCCGATGAGACACTGTGCACTGTACCTCCATTTGCAATGTTTTACTTTACTAAAATGTCACCATAAAATGTCATTTGTAGTTAATATGTTTATTAGTCTTATTGGTAGATTTTCGCATACAGACTACATTGTCGTAATATATGCATATGCATATACACCCGTAGTTCATGAACCGTAATCCATTTCCTTTGATCTTCCCTCTTGCTTCTCCATCTCTCGCCTCTCGTCCTTCCAGGCCTGAGCAACATCATCGGCATTATTGTCTACATTTCCAGCAACGCCGGGGATCCCAGTGACAAGAAGGACGAAGACAGGAAGAACCAGTACAACTACGGCTGGTCCTTCTATTTCGGCGCGCTCTCCTTCATCGTGGCCGAATCGATGGGCGTTCTCGCGGTCAACATATATATAGAGAAAAACAAGGAGATGCGCTTCCAACGCGACTTCGTGAAAGGCACCTCCTCTTCTTCACCATATTCTCGCATCCCAAGTTACCGCTACCGACGGAGGCGCTCACGCTCCAGTTCAAGGTCAACTGACCCGTCCCGCGAGCCCTCTCCGGTGGGGATGAAGATCGGCAGAGGAAGCAGCGGAGGAGGTTTGGGGATGGGCTTGCCGATGAGGGATATATCCCTGTACGCCCTCAGTAGGGACCCTCTGAAGGGTGGAAGTGGGACTGTGGGGCCCTACAGCTCCGAGAGGGATTCTGGGTTTTTACAAGTCCACAACTGCTTCCAAAAGGATCTAAAAGATGGAGGGAACAGGAGGACCACGCCGGTATGAGATCAGGAGTTTACCGAAACAAAGCGTTTGATGGGACAACTTAGACGTTGCACAGTTGAGGAGAAAAGACAATCCCATGGCAAACCCGACATTTTTATCTTCGCATTCCTCTGCTCCACAAAAAGTGCCACTACATGTTTAATTTGAGAGGTACAAGAAGTGGAATCAAAACATTACTTATGATATGACTCAATACCTTCTTTAGAAAGTGGAGTCAGACATTTTGTAGAAATATTTGAAGAGCTTAATTCTAAAAGGTGAGACCAGCTGTTTGTCAGTGACTTTTATTCTTACATATAGGATAAAACAATGTTGTACTTGTTCTGATCCATCTTTAATGGAGAGTCACTGATGAAAACGTAAATTGCTCCCAGGACACACTCACACTGGACCACCCACACCGTGCCAAATCACGCTTGACTATGGATTGTTTGACTAATGTGAGTGCTCCCTTGGCCCTGGCATGGTCGGGAGAGTTTTACTTCAGCACGGTACGCTTGCTTATGCGTGAGCACAAGCACGCATGCACAATGTGGACAAGACACTATAACTGAATGCTTTGCTTGTTTCCTCCTGCCTCCGCTTATTGGATAAATCTGCGAATGTGAGCGTCCTTTATCTGAACAAAAAGACTCCAAATAAGCCACAAAGCCAGTCAAGTTGATGTTGTGTTCTCTCAACAGGATAACGTAGTTACGAGTAGTAATTGTGCTGGGGGGGGGGGGGAATAGCTGTGCTTCGGCAAGGTAGGAAACAAATAGGCCAATCACGAAGATTGTGAATACTGACATTACGGTAATGACACTTTTCTTCTAAAATAGCTGTATTGTTTTGGAAATGATCACATTTGTTTCATTTTGAGTAAGAAACATGTTTGTAGCCAAAATTGTGTGCTAAAATTCTGTAATGTATGTGACTGAGTGTTTCTATATTGCATTTGTATGTAACTTAACACAAGTGGTGCTAACTTAATCTGTACACCTTCGATAGTAGGCCTTCTCAACTGCCAAACGCTTCTGCTGTGTCTCAGTAACCTCTCTCAAGCTTGTATGTGAGTCATGTGAAAACTATGTTATGGTGTGTGAAATGAGTGTTATGGCTCTCAAACTCTGCCACACTATGGCACATTGTTACTATGAATATGGATTTCTGTAGATGCATAAAAGAACAAGAAGGCCATGACACAGCGTGTGGAAATGTCGTTTTTATGGACTGTCAGGTTTGCTCTCCACTCGCTCAGGGACAACGTATGGTACAAATGAATCCAGTTTTAGAGATGCAGAGCATGAGAAACATTTATTTGAATAGTTTTCCTAAGCCAGACTCTTGCAGTAGTGGGGTGTAAAAACAAGAGGTGAGATGACGCTGTGTTGATGTGTTGCTGTTAATTAATGTGACTCTTGTTTCTGCATTTACCACCTTTGTGTTCAGAGGGTTTCTTATGGGGGCCAGATTTTACGACTGAGATTCATATTCTGAGTTGCGATGTACACCTTTTGCTCCATCTAAAGAAGAATTGTTTGGGAACAATAAACAACCTAACTGTACTTTTGCGTGTGGAATGATGAAAAACTTGTGGCAATGCAGGGTGATTAAACTGCGGTGGCTGAGAGAGTTCGACATATTGCACCCTACTGTAGGAGACCACATGCACAGACCTAATACCAGCAAACAAAGAACACGTCTGCACTGCAAGTAACGCAGATAACGACAGGTATGGATGTTCCTAAACGGAAGTAAAAGAGTGATGGACACTGAAGACAGCCGTGTTTTACTGAAATGTTTTATTCTCTATCTGATGTGAGCTGGTTGCAGATATGTGTACTAAGATAGCCTTTGAATTTTTTTAATTAGCCTGCCAGTCTCAAGTGATACCATGAAAAACACAACAAGCCATCACAGTATTAAAGAGAATAATCTGTATTTTACCTTATTTTTCAAGCACCACTGATGCGTAGCTCACTTTTATATATTAGAGTCACAAATGGTCAACCAACAAGATTGTCCTGTGTGACCATCACAATTGACTCAAATAAAATCAAATTTTATTTGTATAGCCCAAAATCACAATTTACACATTATCTCACTGGTCTTTGACAAACTGTACAGATGTGACATGCTCTGCCCTTAGACCCTCGAACCGGGTGAGGAAAAACTTAAAGAAACCCTAAACAGAGAAAATAAGAAACCTCAGGAAAAACCACAGAGGAGGGATCCTTCTTCCTAGGACAGACAGGCATGCAATGGATGTCACTTGTACAGACCACATGATAATAACAGTTTACTTAGAATGTTTGAGATTCTTGGGATCACCAATAATCCTGCATTCTTCAAGGTTCTGGATGGGCGATAGGGTACTATGAGCTCTTTAAGATAAGATGGTGACTGACCATGAATAGCTTTGTAGGTGAGAACAAGGATTTTAAATTCTATTCTGAATTTAACTTGGAGCCAGTGCAGAGAAGCCAGTATGGGGGAAATATGGTCTCTGATATTAGTTTTAGTCAGTACACGCGCTGCTGCATTTTGGATTAACTGAAGAGTTTTTAAAATTTTTTAGGGCAACCTGAAAATAAAGAATTACAGTAGTCCAGCCTGGAAGTAACAAACGCATGAACTAGTTTTTTCTGCATCTTGTTGAGACAGGATGTGTCGGATTTTAGCAATGTTACGGAGGTGAAAGAAGGCGGTCCTTGAAATCTGTTTTACATGTGAGTTAATTGGTGATTAACAGCTCCTGGTCAAAGACAACACTCAGGTTTCTGGCAGTGGTGCTGGAGGCCAAGGCAATGCCATCCAGATTAACTAATTAGTGTCCCCTTGAAGCATAGCGGTGGTATTTTGTTAATTTGTTGGGATTTGTTTGCATTGTTTATTTGCACTGGTAAACAGGTCTTTTTTTGTCAGGATGCCATCAAGAAACATGAATTTAGCCACATTATAACACTGTTACACTACAAAACAACAGGAAGCAACCTTTTCAAGAGCAGCAAACACACTGTTATACAGATGGGCGTATGTATGAAGCATAATGTATTGATCTTAAAGCTGCTGATTGAGGTGGGTCAAGAATCAACTCACAGGGAAAAGTTTCCTTTTGTCCTGGAATTGCAAATTTGTTGCAAATGCATAAAAAAGAGTAGAGCCATATGTGAAAGATTTCATTGAGGTAGAGGGCACATAGTCATTTATTTGAGTTCTGACTGAATTCAGACTGTTAGAGAAGCAAAGAAAAAAAAAGAAAATAAGATAAAATTTTAAAAAAGTCACTTTCCAAAAGTCAGATTGTTGAATTCTGAGATAAATTCAGAATTTTGAGGAAAAACTCTTCTTAGAAAAACCGTTACATTAAAGTGAAAATTTTGAGGAAAGTACCAGAATTCTACCTAGAGTTCTAACAAAAAAAGTTAGAAATCTAAGAAAGTTTAGCACATGTGACCCAGATCCTTCTCTACATTAATCTGAGTGGAGTGTTTTGTTTTCAAATTCAGCCTGTTATAGACTGTTAAGGTCATCGGATGTGGAGACGTCACCCCGGAGTGACACATGATACTGAGGCTGAGTGTCTGGGATTGCTTGACATGAAGGACAGAAGTGGTGTTTATAGCCAGAAGGCATTGAGTTAATTATCAATTATATGTGGATATTGTGATTTACTATCATTAACTCATCCTATACAGAAGAGCTTTAGGAAGGACTGAAGTATTGTATTAATTGGGCTTTAGACTAGCCCATGAAATGCATGCTATGCCAATTTAAACAGGATTTTGACGGTTAATATACATGCAGCTGTTTGTACTGATGGAGAGTTTTGGTCAGGACTCATTACAAACGGTCAAAGATATTTTTCTGCATCAGAATGACGAGGGAAGAAATTCTTCAGTTTTTGTCTTGAGTTTGGGACTTACTCGTGGTTCAACGCAAAATCAAAAATGAGAATCGGCTCCTGGTGTTTGAAGCAGTGTTTAGCTAATGACGTGGGGTTGATGAGCCCATAGCTGCTGCTATGAGACTGCGTGGCAAACAGTTGGGCGACCACAGGGTGTTAAAGGAAATCGGCATCAACCAGCTTTATGCTTGACTGAACTAACAGGCTCCCAAATGCTCGTCCAGATTCACAAAACACTTGTCTTCAAACGAGCTGGAGCAAAGTGGAGGCTGTATGCGCACTGAAGGCTAGTAGAAGTTCAAATTAGTCATTCTTGGTTCAGTGTACGCTTGATTGGGTTTCATGTCTGCTCTGCAGTTGGGTTCCCAGCTGAATATTTTTAGCAGCAGTTGGAAAAGGTTTGATTTGATTGTTGGTTTGTGAATCAGTGTCATGGCAGCTGGCATCATTAAACACACATTTCCATGACAGGGCAAAGCCTCTGCGGATCCACTTTATCATTCAAGTCACTGTCACGGAGAAAGGACAGCCTTGACTTGGAATAGACTCATTTTCATTCTGCATGTGTGTGATGTATCTTCGTCTTGCCAAACCCTCTTTGCCAATGATCCTCTTTCTCCATTGCTGTCCTTAATTTGAATGATTCTTCCTCCTCTGTCCTTTGTCCATCAACCAGGCCGCTGAGCCCTGTTCATTTGATGGCCACCGGCCCTTGCTGCTATTTTCACCCGCAATAAAGCAGTGTCGCATCCCTCTCCCTCCCTCCTGTGGCGTGCCAGGGAAATATATCCTCCGGCAATTGAATGGAAAATAGCAGGGTCACCTCTCCATGCAGTCACATAGAAAAGGCAGCATTTGCTTGTTAGCTCACTGTTAAGAATGGACAAAATAACGTTCACGGACTTAATTCAGCTTCTTCCTTTTCTGGCGTGACAGATGTTTAGTTGTCAGTTCATACTTCGGCTATTTTTAAAGCTCAATCAAAGTATCCAATGTCATCACAAAGGCATTCACAGTCGGCAAGGATATTTTTGTTACAAATCATGTGTCTCTTTATGAATGATGAATAAAATATCTGGAAACAATCCGTGTACAAATTTGACCTGTTGCCTTCGTTTTAAGCTCACAAAATCAGATCTTTTGTGTCAAAAACACAAGAAAAATCTGACAGTAACCAGGGACTCAATGATTCATCAGCAGTAAATGTTGTTTATTATTAAGTAATGCTGATAATCAGCATGAGAGGGTTACAGGTTGTACGTGAAAGCCCTGCATGATTTCCCCCTGAGAGACCCTATCTCCACAGGTGCTCCCGCTCCTCCCAAGTTCTTTGTGACAAATGAAAGAGATATCTCCCAGCACGGGGCTCCATCCCTCGCTCCCCGTTGATATCGGTGCCACACTGTCAATCCATAGACCGCAGGCATCCATTATCGCGACACCTGTCAGCGGCATTGAGACTGGATTTATCCCGCCCGTTTCATCTGCCGTTACACATGACACCATGTCTGTATGATAAAGAGCAAACACAGCACATTGTATAAACAAGTAACTCTTTTAGGAGGAGAATATATGGAAGATTGAAAAAAATCTGAGAGACAAATCACCAGCCACATCGACGCCACATACTGTACATCCCAACCCACACAGGGCACAACATTTTGTTGTATAATCCACACAAATGTTCAGCAATATTGAAATGACATAAAACTTTATACAAATAGCCATCTGAGCTCGACATTACAGACTAAACAAAAAGTTTTGTGTGTAAGATCATTTGCAATATATTTATAAGTAATATTATAAGTGAGTGGGTGAGCCTTGGTTAACAGCAGTCATAAAGTTTTACATACTTGGTAACTTCCAGCCCCGGATGTAAGCAGTTCTTAATTCTAGAACAGTTACGCGTTGGTGTTGCTCTAGAACCAGTTTTCGCTGGCTGACAATGTGCAAAAATGCAAAGAACCAGTTCCAGAAACTGCACTGGGATAAAAACCTATAAGGCAAAAGATCTGGCCAGACAAGATGATGCGACATCTGTCACAGGACACTGACTGCTGTATTATATTCTTCCCTTAACTACAATAAGCCATTCAGACTTACCAGTAGGTGCACATGCTCTGTGGGCCCATAAACATGGAAGTTTGTGAAAGTCTAAAAAATCTCCATGTAAAAAAGTCTTTATATGATGGCACCATCACAGATGACGGCTGCAGTATTTGAGGCAGATTCTTTCTTTATCAAAATTTAATCTAAAAAGTAAACACAACCCCAGTTCCAAAAAAGTTAGAATTCTGTGTAAAATGTAAATAAAAACAGGATGCAATGACTTGCGAATCTCATAAACTCATACTTTAAAAATAGAACATAGAAAACATCTCAAGTGTTTAAACTAAGAAATTGTACAATTTAAGAAAAAAAAACGTAATTTTGAATTTCACGACAGCAACGCTGTCTAAAAAAGTTGGAACAGAGTGATGTGAAACATCCCCTCTGCTTTTAACAACAAGTGGGTACATGTCTGGGAAGTGAGGAGACCATTTTGCTGGAGTTTTGGGAGATCAATGTTGTCCCAATTCTTGTCTGATATAGGATTCTAGCTGCTCGACAGTCCTGGGTCTACTTTGCCGGATCAAAAAAACCACACATTAAAACCTTGTAAATCTGAACCAGAGCTGGTTTAGAACAGCTGGGATGACCACACAGTCATGAATTAGCTTCTCCAGAAAGTGATCAATGACTCTTTCACACAGCAACCAGCATAGTTCTGGGTCCTTTGTGATGATGATGGCTTACGGCTCCAGTGAGGCCGTCTCAACTAAACAAAGGTTGGAGGCTGAACCAGCCGGTGACTGTGAGGTCAGGAGTTGTTGCTCTTTCAGAACCCATTAAGGAGTCATTTAAAACGCGTGAAGAACTGAATTGATTAGGGGGGGTTCCATGTGATCGATTGTTGACCTTGTAAGTAATAAACACATGTGATGTGTAACAAAACACACATTTTTTCACACTGAGACTGACTGACTTAAAGATATCTGTGATCTTCCTGCTGCCTCCTGAACATCGGTGTGTCACAGCGACAACCTCAGCAAGTAATGATGCAGACTGCACAAACCAAACGGGAAATGTATAGGCTGAAATCTTTTTGGACTTTAAAGAAACCTAATGTAACAAACTTTTCATGGTTGGCTTAATTTGACTGCTCCTTAAATATCATATAAATAAAGCATACATCACATAATTACTTGTGATAAAGTCTGAGAGAGGCATTGATGAAGCTTAAAATCATGGTACAGTCCCAAGCAGTGTCTTTTACAAAAAACAAAGTAGGATTTCCTAAACACTATATTATACAATATTTAATGTTTGGTTTTCTACAAATGCACTACACCTTTGAATTTACACTGAAATTATTGTTTGAAAATTATGTACATACACCCACTAAGATGGTCTTAAGTAAGTCTTTTTATTGGTTAATCTATTGCTTATTTATAAAACACACAGTAAACTTTCAGGAATGTAGTTTCTATGAAGTAGACTTGAAAAGCATTTAGAAGGAAGGATTTTTAAACCATATATAGGTTGGCATGGGGGTAGGAAAACTACTTTGTTGAAGCACAGTTACAAAATGTAGGCAATGATGTTTTTCCGAGGTTTCCTATTTCCCAATAACAGTTCAAACAGTTCAGCCTGTCTGCAGCAGACAGGTTGTTGTCCATCCAGCAGTGACACATACAGCCAGTTTACCTCTGAGCCACTGATTTACAACACCTAGATGGGAGGTGTACTATAAATAAAATATAACCAGTAGTCTGATAATCAACCTCAATTCATTGCACCTCATTAAAGTGAACAAAATCAAGGATTCAGAAGCAATCTTCTCACTTTCCTTTGACAAAAACGGCCAACATATATTTGCCGTGGAAGACAGCAAGTGTAACACATTACGCAATCTACTTTTGATGCTGATGTCAACTCATCAGTACTGAGTGAAAAATTAAAAACAGCCTATTGTTGGACAATATGATAGTATGCTATACAGGTTTTTCCCAAAAAGTTTGTCAACTCATAGAAATGCCTCTTAATAATCCAAATTTAATCATCACTTACTTACACATAGTATATTGCTCAAGATCTCTAAATCTATTTGAGCTCTCAGGCATGTTTATATATTTTTAGTTCAGTTTTAGTTATCTGTTATAATCTATCCGACCTGTACTTTATGGGAGTGAAAACAAACGTGCCGTGTCCATTATCACTCACGGCTTTTACTACACAGGGATGCAGGGAGCTGAAGCCTCTCCCAGCTGCCACTGGGTGAAGATGGGATACAGGTCACCAGGTAATCTCAGGTCGGGCACATAGGGACAAACAACTCACATTCACACCTAAATGCACTTTAGAGTAGCCAATTAATCTAGGTTGCATGTTTATGAACTGTGGCAGGAAGCTGCAGCCCCTGGAGGAAACCCACACAGACACGTGGAGAACACACAAAGTCGACGCAGAAAGGCCCTGAACCAGAATCGAACACAGGAACTTCATGATTTGATAGCTGTCTGAAAATAATGGTCATGCTTTCAATTTCTTTTCCAAGCCATGTTGGCACTGTAGAATCGACTGTACAGCTGCCATCATTGCTTATAGCAGCCAAAGCTACAAACTGGAGAGAGTTTTCAAAAACTGCATTTCTAAGTGCGATTGGGAGCAAAAAGATGAGTTAAAGAAGAATATTAGGGTCCTTTTTTTTAGATCAAATCCCATCAAATTTTATTTGTATAAACCTAAATCAAAAATTACAAATAGTCCCAATGGGCTTTTACAAACTGTACAAATACGACACCCTCTGTCCTTAGACCCCCGAGCTGGGTGGGGTAAATCCTAAAAAACCCTGATAAAAAAAAAGTTATCTGTGTTAACTTTATCTATTTTGAGGACCAAGGCTGACAAAGACTGTGAACATTCAGATAAAAGTTCAGTGTAGGTTCCAGGTGCTCGATACACATATACAAATAGAGTTGGCTGCAGAGTTTTCATGGTTGGATCAGAGATGTTAAGAATGAGATGGGTAAGAGATTAGTTTCGGCTTCGGGTTTATTAATAGGGCAGAACTGAAAATGGCTGCGACTCCACCTCCTCTGCCCGTGTCTCTTGGAATGTGAGTGTTGATATGACTGGGAGCAGTAGATTAAGGTTTACATAATCATTTTGACACCGCCAGGTTTCCGTAAAGCAGAATAAATCAATATTGTAATCTGATATAAGGTCATTGATCTGACGTGAACCTCCTTTTTCATTTGATTTACTGGATTTATGTGGACAGCGGACAGACACGGTCTCTATGGGATTGTAGGTGGAAGACGCTAAAGGAAGCGCAGAGAAAAAGACTCCAACTCTGCTTCCTGGTCTCAATTCAAAACTGTCAATTTGAATAATAAGTTTAGCTATTTTTCTAAAAAATAGGAGCAGATTCTTCAAAAGTAGGATGAAAGCCGTCTCTGCTAATTAGACCAGATCCCCGGAAAGTCTGCCAATCAGTGTCAGTAAAGGCCACATTGCTCGCTGGACCTCGACAGCCAGCATTTGTATTGAAACTTTGATTGAGGATATGTGAATATGACATAAATTGGTTCCGTCATTGACCGTAATGACTCAATCCCCAAACTGGACACTTCATTCATAAACATGTTAGTTTTTATCTTGTGTGCAGGTTTGCACTGGTTTCTCTGTGTTTATTTTGCATCTGTGAACTTTTTGACTTTCAGTAGTGCCTGTGCAAAGCTTTAAAAAGTGAAACAGGGAAGCAGCTCTGATTTACTGTAAGAGGGTCATCACAGGGATTAGTGCACTTTTCAAGTTTTCTTATACCCTCACACCTACAGTATATTTTCTGTCTTGTTTCTCCAATTATTGCCCCATATCATAAGTAATACACTAGTATTGCATTGTACTGTTACACATGTTCAGTACTGTAAGAAACATTTAAAACATTTTTGCCTGTCGAGCACATCTGTGGTAAGCATCAAGGCCTTGGTGTAAGAGTCAAGTCGAGTCAAGCTACACTAATAATGAGATAAAGTAAAAGTAGAAGGAAGAAAAAAGAAGATAAAGAAAAGCCTTAAGGTTCACATGTACAGGGTTTGGTTCTCAGCCATGATCACCGTGCACTTTGTTATCTGCAGGAGCAGAAAATGAAGCATGAACAGGAAGTAGTACAGGTCTTTATGGTTGAGGCTCCTGGGAAATACATATAAACCTCCTCACATTATATCCATGACTTACTTTATTGTCACCAGTTGGCTCTATGCAGTGAAACAACACTGTAATGACTTTCCTAACACTGTGGCTGTCTAGAACCTTTAAACTACAGATTAAACCTTTACAGAGTTATGCATGTAGCAGTGGTGTAGTGTGCATGATACGCAGGTTTACACCGTATACCAGTTAAGAAAGATCCAGGATTTCTCTGTATAAACACTTAAAAATGCACAAGGATACACAACCAAAGAGTTGTAATTTAACATAAACTCAACTTGCACTCCAGCAATTGGCTTTTTAAAATTTCAGGTTGAGAGATCTGACAGAGAACTCATCAAATGTAATGAAATTCATCCGTGGCGCCCTCTGCGTTAGTAAATGCACGGTGGTCTGAAGAGCCATGAGAGTTTGAGTAAATGTGGCGTAGACCTACTCGACAGTCATTCATTAGTACTGCATGTGAACAGTTGTCTGATAAATCACTTTTTTGTAGCAAAACTGTCATGGAAATGAAGCAGAGGCAAACTACACTTTTTGAGTGCTTCCATGGGCCTGTCCCTGAAGATAGAGCTGCTTCAGAACACACTGCGACTGCAAATGTTGACCTGGCAGAAACAACCGAAAGGGGGCCTGATGTTACACCCGGTGAGAGAGGAGTGGAGGCGGTTATACACACTGCAATAGATTAGACTCCACCACCGGTTAATAGTCAGGACATGAGAGCACTTTTTTCCATGACATTTGGTCATTTTATACAATACTTTATCTGGTCTACAGCACACAGTGTTTGGTGGGCATCTGTACTTACCAAAGGGTAAGTCTACAATTCATTATAAACACATCTGCCCCTTATAAATAGTTTACACATACAAATTTACACCATGGCAGTCCGGTGAGCGAAGGGGAGAGTGAAGACAGCCACCAGTGAAAACAACTCTCATGCACACACGCTCACATGTTGGAATTTTTGAAAGTTTGCATGTATATTTGAATGAGTGAAACTGTTCATGTGAGACCACATGGCACGTCGCGCATCTTTTGGTGCTGTAACTAGATAAGCAGACTCCCCGACAGCTTGACTCACACGGCCGTATTTATAGCACCACCACCCCCCCCAGCACCTACTAAAGACAGTTGGTTTGGTCATCAACTTTCCTGATCTAGCTCAACAGCTGTAAGTCTAAACTTGCAGTCGCTTAGTAGTGGAGTGACTCACAGTGAGTGGGGAAAAGGGGACTTGGGACTGGGACGGAGCATGCTGGCTCCTTTCCTTTTGAGCCAGTGGAGCAGGCAGAGAGAGAGGACATCAGTCTACAGCTGAGAAGGGACAAGAGGAGACACTGTGGGAAGCTAGCTCCAGTGCAGAGGGGAGAAAGCCTCTGGCCCACACAGCTCTTTGGCCCACATTACAGCACAAGCAAATTTATACATATATATTTTCTTATTATTATTATATCAGGAGAAAAATATCCATTGAACAGAAATCTCATCACCTGGAAACATGCACAAGCGCACAAAGATAAGGATTGCCATCTTCGTGCTGATGGTGGGTATGGCTAGCATGTTCACGGCGGTGGTGACGGACTACTGGGCTGTGCTCATCCCAAAGGAGCATAAAGTCAACCAGACCTGTGAGGCAGCTCACTTCGGCCTGTGGAGGCTCTGCAAGAAGCAAATTTTCATCAGCTCAGAAATCTATAAGGAGGAGCATGGCTGCGGACCCATCAGCCTGCCAGGAGGTAAGAAGGAATCTCAGCCAAAACTCTTAACTGGCAGATGATTAGATAGCAGACAGACAAGTTTGGCTTTTTATCTCTGCGTTCAGGTCAAAGGTGTGGTTCTGTTTGAGTAAATACTGTAAATCTGTAACTGTGAGGTGCTTCCATGCAATCCAGAGCAGAGGCGTCTAAGAATATCAGCTGTACTAATGCAGGATTACTGGTCATATGAGTCAATAAAATTCCTTGTGAAACAGAAGAAAGTTCCCAATACATGTCCGGTGTTCCATAATAACAGTGACAACATACTGGATTATTACTTGAAGGAAATCTTTTAATTATTCCAGCCCCCTCCCCCATTTTCTTTCATGGCTAAGATGTGAATTACTCTTGTGTTTAGTCTTGTGTTTCGGCGACACCTAGGCTACGATGAACTAGTTTTGCTTGTCCAAAACTGAGTATCAGATGATGGTGATGGTCCCTTCTGCTTCTCTGCTGAATAAACAGAAGGGTGAGGATGGTAACATCATCCATACCGACCACACCTTAGTAATGGAACCTAGGCTCTATAGTCCACAGAAAATACTTGATCAACCAGAGAGCATGAGCCCAGGAGTCCAAATAACACTGCAGGGTATCTACCAAGCGACACCGCAGCAGTTGGTTTCACTTACTGGAGTTCTCATTCTCTTTAATGGTTTGTTCATTAGTAAAACCAGCTGACGATGGAGCCAGTGGACCATGCTTCATAGAACATGTGCCAGCACCTGACATGTATACAGTCATTCTGGAACATCCTCAGTGGACTCCCTCACCTAAAATAGCCTCAATCCATGATGGAAAACAACTCAAAAAAAAAAAAAAAAAAAAAAAAAAGATGGTAGTACTTAAAAACAATTTTAAGATACTTGCACCTTATTCGGTAGTCACAGTGGTAACATTGAATTTCATTGATCCCACGGTGTCCTCAGGGTTATCAATATTAAATAAAGTTAAATGTCTGTAAAGCTTATTCAGAAGAATTTCATTTGACTGTTTGTTTTCTTCGGAATATTTTTAGAAATCAGAAAACATTTAATTATAGCTAGCAATATAAATTCTAATAATTACACATAAATCATTCATTAATGGATGGGTTTTTCGAGGATTGGATTTATGTGTCATTATGAAATATCAGACAGTATGTTTTACCAGAAAACTTCCACGGTAATGGTTCCTAGGAACCCAAAAGAAAAGAATGGCACTCAGTAAAGCACAGAATCCACCAAAGCAAAATTCCTAAATGTAATGGTTTCCGCCTTGGCCTATACCCCTCACTCCCACCTAGTTCTGATGCTAACTAATAATCAAAGAAACAGAAACTGATGGGTGAAAAAATTATCTCCATGGAAGAGATTACTTATGGAGAGAGCATTATATTTTATTTTTCTTGAGTTAAAAAGTATAAGTTTAAATTCTAAGGAAATTGAGAGCAATATTTATTTGTCACTTTGTCAATGAAGATTTGATACATGAACAATTTAAAGATATGTGATGCATAGTTAATCCACACAGCACAACATATATTCATGAAATGAAGCCCTTCCTCAAACTCCTACAACATTTGAAATGCTGCTATATGTCACCTGTTAAGTCATAGAAATCCACTTATTTAATGTAATATACTGTGAAACACTGGTCTTAGTGCTTTTGAGACGAAAATGTACTCATTACAGAGTAACTTTCTCTACCACCTCACCTCTAATGCTATCCCCACCTGGAGATCAGCTTACTTGAAAAATAAAATTTTTATGATAACAAATTTGATCATTCTCCTCAAATTCAAAGCAGACCGCAGTAGAATAAAACTGACATACACACCATTGAGCAGTCATGTCATGTTAACTTGTGGTCATGCCACTCTCGAACAATGGCAACTCTGTGGGCACGTTGACAATTAACTGAGAAGCCGTTATGACTGTGGTGAGGTGCGCTGACGGAGTGACGGACGGATTCAAGGTGGAGGTGGGAATGCATCAAGGATGATGATGGACAGACTGACAGGTGAGGTCAGGCATGTCTCTCCATGGACGATGATGTTTGCAGATGCCATTGTGATCTGTAGTGAGAGCAGGGAGCAGCTGGAAGAAAACCTGGAGAGTTGGAGATATGCATTGGAAAGAAGAGGAATGGAAGTCGGTCGTAGCGAGACAGAATACATGTGTGTGAATGAAAGGGAGGCATGTGGAACAGTGATGTTACAGGGAGTAGAGGTGGAAAAGGTCTATGAGTTTAAGGACTTGGGGTCAAATGTTCAGAGCAGCGGTGGTAAAGGGGTGAAGAAGTGAGTGTAGGCAGGGTGGAGGGGGTGGAGAAAAGTTTTCAGGAGTGATCTGTGACAAAAGAGTAGCAGCAAAAGTGAAAGGAAAAGTTTACAAGAGGGTATTGAGACCAGTAATGTTGTTTGGTTTGGAGACTGTGGCACTGACTGTTAGACAGGAGGCAGACAGGCGTTAAACATGTTTAGAGATTATCTTTGGGAGTGACGAGGATGGACAGGATTAGGGAAGAGTACATGAGAGGGACAGCACAGGTCAGACATTTTGGAGACAAAGTTAGAAAGGCCAGATTGAGGTGGTTTGAACATGTGCCGAGGAGGGACAGTGAATATGTTGGTAGAAGGATGCTCAAGATGGAGCTACCAGGCAGGAGGCAAAGAGGAAGACCAAAGAGGAGATTCATGGATGTGTTGAGAGAGGACATGCAGATAGTTGATGTGAGAGAAGAAGATGCAGAGGACAGGGAAAGATGGAGGTGGGGGATTTGCTGTGGCGACTCCCAGAAAAAGCCAGGTAAAGCCAAAAGAGGAAGAAGAATTGTTGCCTGACCCAGCATGTGATTCTATGCAAATTAGCCTAGAACTTCCCAACAAATGTGCCGACCTCACTAAGCTGAAACTAACTTCCAAAATATGTCCTGACTGATGCTGGCTGTTAGTTGTTTTGGAATCCTAAACACAGTATGATCTACAGCAGTATTCTGGGAGGAGATGAAATGCCTGAGGGTGTTTCATTTGTGCAAGCATGGCAGGCATGTGCTGAATATATCAAATCAGCTAAGGCAACCCAGACATGCAGGGATTTCACTGGATACCAAGTGCAAATGCTTCTGGAGACTTTTTCTGCAGGCTTTAGTATGAAAAGACATCTTAATAGTCATGTTCTGCAGACATTTCTTTAGAGGAGTGAGCTCAAGATATTATATGTTTTGCAATGGCCATCTAGATGGCCTTCATTTAACAAGTAAGCAAATGTGCTACATGTTTCCACTGGCCTCTGAAGGGTTCCCCTTGGCCCAGTAGCTGTATTTGGATAAGGAACCTTGTTGTTTATAATAGACTCAGATTTTCAGAGAATTGTCAACTCCTGATCCAAAGCAGGACTGAAACCATGTGTGAGCTGAGATGCTTATCCAGAAAATATGAGCTGAGCGTTTTTTGCTGACAGATTGCTTGTGAGATAATCTCAGAGGACCTTATATATGGACGATTCAGACATTACATGGATTCAAAGACAGAACTGTTTTTTTTTTTGTTTCTTTTTTTAAAGGTAATATTCTGCTCAAACTGCAGACTGCTCAACAAGCAGTTGGTGTGGTTATAATTAAAACCTGTGTAACTGTTCAGCTGTCTTGGGTGGAAGACATGAGCGTCAGGTGTTTACACCAAGTGCAGCGTTCCTGTGAGTGACAGGGGCACCTGAAGAGGCAGGCCGTCCCGACAGATTGCTGCGTGACCGCCCTGCAGCTTCATGTCGCTGTGCACCCCATGCAGCCACTCAAATTACTGTACATTCTCAGGCGATGCCATGCACAAGCCAAAGGCAAATAGAAACGTTTTGCCTTTCCTCAGGAACTCGGATGACATATCAATCCAGGGATAGGAATCATATCTGGGGAGGGGGGAATTACCAGGGATGTCTTAAACACTTTTATTATCCTGATGTTTGGGGAGGGTGGCAACAGGGGGAATATGTACAAACAAAAAAAGGATGAACTAACAAAAGATGACAATTATATTTTAGTCAATATCTATTCAATCCTAACCGGATGAAAAGTCGGGGCGTGTTTCATATTCCACAAAACATTTCTGGGGTTTCACAGCAACACTGCGTTGCAGAGATTTCGCATAAATAAAATAGTAGGCTGACCGCCTGTGACATCTCCCATGGGTTTAATGACGAGCCATACCAAAGCTCAATTTCTGTGGCTCCGGCCATCATCGCCTTGGCTTGGTGAACTCCTTGCTCATCCCAAAAAGAGCACCAGGTGGCATGTGGGTGCAGCTGAGGTAACCTGTTTAGGGTTTAGGTCGGGCAAGAAATTATGCAAATTGCAGCCTCAAGTTATTCGCATGATTTTGACTGCAGGATCCCTATTGTTTGTTCTCATTACTTTTGAAATTTGGGTCTATTCACCACAAACCGTCAAAACACCTTAAAGCTATAATATGTAACCTGATGGTTGAATCTCATTCACAGGTTGTAAAATACAGATGTTTCCTGGGTTGTTGGAAACTGACACTTTTTGTTGGTAGATGACCCAAGCTACCTAACCAAAGCATCAGTACTCAAGAATAAGACAAATTGTTCCTTTGAGTTACCGTACATTAGCCAAAAGCAATGAGCAACAGCAGGCATGTTTGTGTGTTTTCACAGTAGCTTCTGGCTGAACTCACCACAGACTCTTTCTGTTATCCAGTGCCTTTGCCCTTTCCCACTTTTCTCTGTGCGTCAGTACGGAGTGGATGCTGACACTGACATCCAAAGCTCACAGTCCTTACTGTGCCCTTAAATTGGGCCAGGCCACGACTGGCAATTGGGAGCACTGGTAAAATTCCCAATGGCCTGGCAAGCAGACTGGCCTGAAGTGTCAGGCAACTAAATGTTAAATGACAAGCTTTATAGCCTCAGCCTCCTGTCTGCTTTAATCCTGATGATGATATCATTGCTGTCTGTCAGCACACATCAACCACACTTTAAGTCAGTGTGCAGGGCAAAAAATGAATAGAACCGGAGATAGAGTAACGAGAGGAAGAGAAATAGTAGAATTGGCAAGAAAGCCCAGTGGGAAACTACCGCTATTTCTTTAAAATAAAGAACATTGATATACAGTATATCATGAGCAAAGCGTTCCAGGCCAGCCCTTAACACATCATGTACTAGGCAAATGGGCTTGTGTTTATGAACTGTAGCAGCTATCAAGTCTACTATCCAATATTTTTCACATTCACCCATTCACACACTTGTGGGAAGAGCTACCATCTAAATTGTCACCTGCCGTTTAGGAGCAGTTAACATTTAAACATACATTCACAAATCAGGGTTCAGTATTTTGCAGAAGGACTCTTCGACATGCTGACCGCAGAGTCGGGGATTTGAACTAATGATCCTCCCATCTCCACCTTCACCTCCCCCTCCTAAGCCACGGCCTCACGATTGGTTATGTTTTCCAGAATTTAATCATGCTATGTGTCTGGAAATAAGACATGTGTATGGAAATAAACTATATTAACTGCAAAATAAAGATCTGCATACTATTTTCAGTAAAGTGTTAGATACTCAGAGCTACCAGAAGGATAAACAGGTTTGATTGAGACTCCAAGAGTAGACAAACACAATGCAGATGTTTTTTAATTCATTCTTCTCAGCAGCTTTATGAAAGTGACCTTGACTAAATTTGAAAATGAGAACAGTAAAGAAAATAAAATAGTGCAACCAGAACACAAAGCCTACCTTTCCTCAACAGTGCCAGATGTGTCGCCGGGCCCCTTCGATCTTGACCTGGCAGGGTCCAAAATTCAGAGGTAAATCTTAGAGAGACTTCTGTCCCCTGGTAAAGAAATTGTTTGGCGTCATCACGGGAGCGCTGCCTCTGTCTTCTTTGTTGTTGGTTCAAATGTCAGCCAAAAGACCACAGAATAAGGAAGGGTATGACAACCAAGAAGAGTCAAGGAAAAAAAAAAAAACGGTTCAGAGGTCTGGGCCTGTCTCTGCCCCCGCTGTACACACTGAAACAATGACATAACAGTTTGCAGAGATACTGCTGATGCCATGTCCTCGTCTGATGTTTGGGAAGATGGATTGCCCTGTGAGAGGCTTTGCAGAGCTTGTAAGCAGAGCCTAGAAGGACGGGAGCTAACGAGATATGCAGCAATGTGTGTTTGTGTGTGGACGTCTGTTACTGACTGTGTGGGGACATAAAGCTGTTTACACATTGTGGGGACTCGCCCTCCTTACAGGGACAAAGCACGAAGACATTGTTTAAAGTTAGAGCAACATACATTTAGGCTGAGTTTAGGGTCATGGTCATGTCATTAAGTTAATGTAAGTCTGTACAATGTCAATTAAAGTGATAGAAATAATATGACTGAAATACCACTTTTTGTGTTTGTATGTGTGTGTCTGCCTGTAGCAGCACGCCTGCAAAGATGAATACAGATTAATTTATGACCGGCGTCTCATGTTTCTGAGGAGGTTTGCACTCAAAGGATCGTACAAAAAGGGGTAATTGGGCAACACATAGCCAGTCGCGTGTAAAAATAAAGCTGCTTAATACAGATAATGAGCTCAAAGCATCCACTACAAGTCCTAGTGACTGCTGAGTGGCTGCACTCCAACATACATACCAAACCGAGATGCATTTAGTGAGTGAAGAGCCACTAGCAGCTCGGTACTCACTCTTAAAAGTCTTATCTCGCCCACAGATGAGACCATGTTTCCTGCATTTTGTATGACTAGTCTGATGTTACACCAAAGGGATAAAGTAGACTGAGGGGCGCATTAGCATTTCCTTAAAAACATGAATATTCACAGTTTGAGCTTTCACTCCAAAAGCAAGGTTTGACTTAGAAGTACAACTAGCTGACGAGCTTCTATCCCACCCTCATATGCACCTTCTACAGTGAAAACAGTGGAGCTTGTTGCTTAGTAACAACCTCTGGCTTTTTGGTGTTTTAAATTCATTGATGCCCAGTCTCTCTGTTATCAATCATGAAAACATATATTTGTGTGGGGGTCAACATGACACAGAATTAAAAGCCTGTAATTACGAAAGAGGATTTTGTTGAAACATTGAATCATTGGCATGAAAACAAAAATATGATGTTGTGCTTTTTACATGAATTTGCTCATGTTGTTTTCCTTTTACAGCCACCCGATATGCCTGGCATCTTATTTCTATGGTTCCCATGAGACATAGGAAAATGAGCTGCCATCCTTGCATGGCTGCACCCGTTATGTGATACCCTGCACATATGCACCACATGTTTCCACATGAAAGCATTTCCCTGGTGTCCCAAGGTGACACTGTGCGGAAAAGGGGATTATGAACATGTGCGTGGGGCGGAGACCCCTCTGCATAACTGATATCGTGTACTTTGCACGAGATTAGGTGACATAGTTGTCTGATGTTGTATACATTAACGTTCTCCCTTTCTCTGCAAATATGATCATCTCAACCTGTTGCCAAGTCATGCTGCGTTTTGAAAGACAAGCTGCTTATGATTTTAAACGTGAGCCTCCCTGTCTGCACGCCCTTTAACTTCTCCTAACCATGCACACATATGTGAATCCCAGTGGGAAGTGTGTGATTAGAGATAAGTGAAGTGTAATCAAGATTTGACAGGAAACTAGGCTTTTGTTTTCGGTCGCCTCGGCAAAAGCATCAAAGTATTTTCACTCTAGCGGACCCTTTAATCACATAAAGCGTCCTGACTTCATTTGTGCAAATCCCCAGGGTTTAACACGTCGTCCGCGCCTGAAACGTTGCGTGTGATGTCTACTGTAACCATCTTTTATTGACGCTCTAACCACACGGAGCAGACTGGGGTCCGCGTGGCATCATGCATCAACATTTTATTGTCCTGCAGGTGTAAAAGTGCGAGGTGCATTCACCTGACCTGAAACAGTGTTAAATGTTCAATAGGAGAAGCATATTCAAATGGTATCCAAAGACAGGTGGAAAACAGCCAACAGCACAATAGTATGTGGGGCAAAGCTTAAATAGAAGTGTGAACAGTTCACTGGTTGAGTGTGTACAAAGAAGACATGGCTGTAGACGGATTCTTTACTGAACTAACGAAGTGTTGTGAAATAGATTAGTTGCTGCATGTAAGGCAAAATCGCCTCGTAAAGTCTCTTTACAGCTGATCATCGACAGTCACGTCTGCTCTACGTGGCCCTCTTGATGCCTGCATCGCCACTTTATACATACATTTCAATTTAATGACATGACATTTCCTAAGAGTAACGGCAAACTTTAAATCAATATATAAAGAAGCTGAATGAATCTAGTGAAGTTTAAATTATTAAATCCTTTTAAATTAATAATGCGAAGGGCTTGTGATGATTACACCACAGAAAAATGACGTATCATGCAAGCTCTCCTCCGTTTTGCAGGTTGTTTTAACATCTTTCAGCTCATTGTTTTCATTACATTTGATGAAGTCACACTGCTGTCATCAATAATATCTCATCCA
>KV751376.1:2930468-2944931 GCA_001698575.1 Mola mola | reverse complement strand
TTTTTTAGAAATTGTTTTGCTTTTTTTTTTAACTTTTATATTTTATCACTTATTTGTTATGTGGGGGAGGTGACACTCATTTAAAGTAGGAATAGTACCCATTGCTACCATTGGAACTTCCTATACTCAGCTCTTGTAGGAGGGAGAGGGGGTCGCTGTTCTTTTTGGCCTGTTCGGGGCGAACGGCTCTGGGTTTGGGTGGCGCGCGGAGAGCGCTGGCGTAGGACATGGTGGGTGGTTTGCTTAAATTTGGAGCCCCCTGGCTGGCGTCTGTGGGAGCCTGTGGCCGCAGCTGCTTGTTTTTGGGCATGAGCGGAGGAAACTGTCCAAGGTGCTGGAGGGAGTTGAGGGAGTGTGGGTGGGTCTGCTGCGCTGCTGTGGCCTCGCCTTTCACCTGCTCCTCCGGCTGACGGAGGGCCTTGGAAGCTGCCGGACCATGGACAAGAAAGAGAGAAGAGGAAATTCAGACTCTGACTGCACTTTACAAACGGTAGAGCTTTGTGTGAAACACTCAGGACTGCGTATTTGGTCATACATACCTAGAAGGTCCCGGTGCTGAGCGAGAGCGCCGGCTCCATTACATGGAATGTTCTGGAACGAACCGGGACCACCACCGTTACTGGGCCAGAGGTCATGTAAGGAGTAACTGTAGGGGCCATGTGGCTGCTGATGATGCTGCATGTGTGGATGAGGGTGGTCTTGGGGGTCTGACGGACAGGGCTGGGCATTGTGGCTGTTGGGTGGACAGGATTCATCTGGGTAACTGGAGGAGATGCGGCGCTGA
Organism: Mola mola; assembly: GCA_001698575.1. NCBI lineage: Eukaryota > Metazoa > Chordata > Actinopteri > Tetraodontiformes > Molidae > Mola > Mola mola. The sequence continues at coordinate 2,944,147 of KV751376.1, read as the reverse complement.
TAGAGAGGCCGACCTGGACCTCTGGGTTCATACTGTCCAGGCAAAAGAGACGGATATGGAAAATAAAGAATGAGATATTAAATTAGACAGAGTTGGTGACAAAATGATCATAAATATAAAAGTGAGCCGAGTCGTCTTTAATCATAGCTCGTCTGTGAGTAAGACAGGCGTAAACACAGGTAGCTAAGAGTACCAGAGTCCAGTCCCAGTCCCTCTAGTGCTGGTCTTATCAACCAGATCTCAAGATCAGTCAAACGGAATTTTATTTTTCAGCTATTTCAATTATTGATTAATATATTTGTTTTTTTCCCCTGCCCAAGAAAAAATGTTAATATATTTCTTGCTTAAGTCCTGCTCCAGCCATTGATTAAACATTAAAAACTGAGATCTATCAATGTGTGACTTTAGTCTGACACCATTTCCGCTCAGTGCTCCGGCCCTCAGCTGCAGTTGGAGCAAATTGAAGCTTACCTGCTTCATAATCTTTAGTTTTGAGGGCGGGGCAGCTTATGGACATGTCAATGAGCTGAAAAATGTGATTTACATTGGTGGCTTCTAAAACACTGGGATCTGTAAATTTACTAAAAAAAAAAAAAAAAACAAAAAAAAAAACCCAAAACATTCGTTGGGTTTTGAATTGTTAGTTGGACAAAAGAAGCAATCAGAAGACGTCACTTTAGGTTCTTGGGAAGTGGAATAACCATTTTTTTGCACAATGTTTTTGAACATTTTATTGATGAAGCAGTTGATTAGCCAAACGACCTTGAACCCATATAACTGCTTATCTTATAGGAAGCATACAAAGGCATGTTTGTGAGACAGCATTTTAATAGTCATTCTGAGTTCCTGTCAAATTTTGTTTGATTTAGGTTTGTAATTAGCCACATCTGCCTGCCAGCATATCATTGAGCTAAATATCTGTGAAAAGTGTTATAATCCTTAAAACTGGGTCAAGGAATGACAGGTGATTTCCAAATTCCAGAAAAAAAAAAAAAAGAAAAAAGAAAAACAGTCAGCCAGGTAGAAAGTGAGAGAGTGAAATAAAACAAGTATTCCCCCAAGGAGGTTTACGGTTGAAAAAAAGTGCTATGAAATTAAACCGTCCATAATTCACTCTTTTACAGCAACTTTAAAACACTTTACATAACCTGATAAAGCTGGCTGTTAATTTCCCCAATTGTCCAAATCACTGATAACTAAACCATACCTCTTCTACACTGTGAAGGGCTGCGGCTGCTGATGTTCTTGGGGACAGTGGGTGGTAGGACTCCTGGTCTGGACCTTGACTTTGTTGGTGAGGTTGCTGCTGCTGCTGTTGTTGTTGTTGTTGATGTTGCTGCTGCTGGTGCTGATGGTGAAGTTGCATCAGGTGGACTTGCTCCTGCCTGCTTGGCTGAGCCATGACGGGCAGTCCAAAAGGAAGGCTGTGGCCCTGGGTCCCCAGCAGGTGATTCTGTTGAGGTGGGCTCACTGATGTAGCTCCACCATGAGACCACTGGGCCTCTTGGAGAAGGTATTTGACCTGGGAGGGAGGGGGGGTGGAAGAGTGGGCTGACAGTTGATGTGGGTAGCTACCAGTATTATACAGGGGGTTTCCCGGGTGCTGCTGCTGCTGCTGCAGAGCTGGGTTGTTGAGAAGGTTGTCATTAAGGAGGTCGCGGCCGGTGTCATGGGAGTAAGATCCTGATGGGAAGGGGCCGGAATGATTGGAGGTGGTAGCTAAAGATGATGAGGGGTCACCTGAGGAACGTGACTGTGACTGGCGGTACTGGAGGAGACGAGACTGAGGTGGGGGCTGCATTTCAGCTGCTTCCCTGGGTTCAGAATGCTCATGTGGGGGCATCTCTCTCAAAACGCCTGGGTACCTGGTCGATGGAAAAATATTTATTTACATTGGAACTTGCTGTTTACAAGCAGCAGCAAGAGAAACATTTAGGAAAGAAAGAAAATGGTTAATAAGGAACAACAATAGTTATGGTTTAATTTCAAATTTAAAGAGGAAATATTACACTCATTTTTAGATTTTTATTTTTCATTTCAGACACAGGTGGAGCAACTTTGTACAATTAGTCTTCCAAAAAAACCTTTAAATGTCTTAGGAAAACTGCATTTCCAGCCCTCTATTTACTTCCTTTTTTAGGCCCACAGATGTAACGCTCCGTTTTAAAGTTGTCTTAAGGCTGTGTCTGGAGTAGTTACAACACATGTTAAAAACTTGCGGTCCTTGTGAATGCCTCTTTTTTAGTTTTTCATGTCAACATACTAAAGTCATCTTTTGAGTAGTAGCTCAGGAGGTCTGTATTTTTTTTCAAGTTAACATTTATGTGCATTTTTTTTTTCAGTCACCTTTATCTTCCAAGGGACAGAGTGAGGAAGAAAGTCAGAACAAATATCTAAAGTTAACTACAATAAAACGATATCCTCACCCTGTCCTCTCTAAGTTACAGATATTTGTCTGCATGGTGGATATTTATACTACAATATTCACTCTGTCATTAAATTATGTCTTTTATGTATTTACTGTCTTTTATGTTACATAAAAGACAGCCAATTATCAAAAGAAATAAACAGGTCACAGCAGTGCAATACAAAACATAATCAGGGATGCAAAAAGGATTTAAAACCATAAACAAAATATTTAAAGTATTAATATTTAAGATAATATATACCAATACACTGTACACCTTATTGCTATTGTCTGGTGAAGCTGAACAAAGTTTGCTTTCCTGCATAGCCAGGATAACACTGTGGCAAAAATAACACGGTAGTTGTCTAAGATTTTTTATTTAATCTGCTGAAAACTTACCTTTCAGGGCCAACCAAAATGGCCAAGAGCAATTAATTCTACATGCGCTTACCTAATTATTTGAAACCTTAAGCACCATTTAACATTTATCATTGCATCATTGACTTTGTAACATTTAACAATTTCCCTCGGGGATAAAGTATTCTGAATCTGAATCTGAATCATCTATAGGTTTTAAATAGAAACAAAATCATATATCCCCTCTAAAAATTCATCCAGTTTCACATATGTTCCTCTATCTTTTATAATACACAATATTTTCAATATTCAATTTTCCACAGTTGTGACATTTCTTAAGCATCAGGATAAAAGACCAGTAAAAATGAAAATGAACACAAACAAACCTTGGGAAAGGGGGCCCAGTAGAGGCAGAAGCAATAGCTTCATCCTCCATATTGGCATTCAGGCCCCAACTCGCTGCCCGAAGGAGCTGATGGGGGAATCGAGCCATGCTAGGCTGAGCAAGGTGGGCAAGTTGTTGAGGCAAAGGGAAGGCCACGCTGCTCTGGTGAAAAGGCGCTGCTGCGTCCCCCCACTGGCCCAGCCTGGCCCCCTGCTGCTGTTGGCTCAGGGCCTCAAGAGCCAAGGGACCCTGCAGATCTGAAAGGGAAACCACATGATTTGCTTCATGACTCAGCAAACTAAGGTTCTGACTCTGTTACAATACACCCCTGTTATTACAACCTTTGGAGACCATCCTTTTAATGAAAAGACCTTGGAGAGAAACATAAGTTGTCACTTATGTTGTCACAGCTAAAAAGGCAAGTTACTTACGTAATTGGTATTCCTGTTAATTTAAATTCTCAAATAAAAACGTAAGCCTGATGTGTCAAAGGTGCGGGGAATCTATGAAAGTGGATGCTGAAATCAAGTGGAATGAAAAGATTGCAAGGCAGGCTAATTTCTGAGCAGAGTCTCAGTCAAGGTTAACAAGTGATGGCAGCTACAATCAGAATCAGAATTCTTTTTATTGTCATGACAATGAAATTATAGCAGCAACTGAGTATGCATCAACTAAGAATAAAAAGTACAAGCAACGCCAAGCTAGCTAGTGAGGATGGGTGAGAACTGAAGTGGATTCCATCAGTAAGTTAGTAGTGGCGTGTCAATGAGTCTAAGCTGTATCTGTGATTTACAAAATGTCCTGGTAAGACCGAAACTACACTTGACCTACATTCACATTCTAGTCTGAAATCCTGCTGAGCAAGTCAGCCCTCCATATGTAGCGAAAAATTCCACTTGTATTTTTCTGGTTTAGCCATGGTTAGCTTACTACCCTCTCATTAGCTTAGTAGTGTAAACAGCTGTGGGAGTCTTTTTCATTTCAGCCTTAAACATGAGGCTTAGCTCTAAGGCTGGAGCTTGACCAGGTGGTTTTTGGCAAAAGTATTGCTACTTGTCTCTCGCTTCTATGGGGAAACAGTGATGTCAGTCTTCTCTTTGAGCACTGAGTATTACTGCTTTGACTGCAAGCTCGGAGCACACCAATAGAATTGTTGCTGGCTGCTCTGCTCGAGCTGCTGCTGGGCCAGTTAGGCTTGAATTGTCTTATAACGTGAACAATGACCCACACCAAAGCAGCACATGACCAAGTTACTCGCATCTGTAAACAAACGTGACTCTAATGCACAGCCATTCTGGCTGTGCATTGCTTTGATTTCATTGAAGTAAGAAAAGGTTTTTTTCCAAGGCCAAATTTAGAAATGAATTTGTTGAAGTAAGCATGTCCATATGGGCTGCACAGGAAGGTTGACATAAGGAAATTGAGACGCAAAAAAATAATCTATGTATATTAAAGATTTTAGAGGGATGAAAATAAAGTTTTTTACCATCTTATAAACAAAGACTGCTAATCTCTCTATTTCAACATGAACACTGACTCAACATGCACAAATCCTGTCGCAATTTATTTAAATATGAATAGTATTCATTATTAATTCTGCTCTGCTTTGAGATAATGAGCATTTATTTACAAATTGATGTTTCTATGAAGAGCATTATTCTTATTCTGAGATAATTAGAAACAAAAAAAAAAGAAAAATAGCAACTTCATGTAAGTGTATAGTGGTAACACATTTTAAGATAATGGATATTGGATAAGTTCTATCCAATCTGCAAACATTGTTATTGAAATGAATGATTTTGATCTCACGTGGGAAAAGCAAATATAACAACCAGGAAACAAACTTCAACATCTTTGTTCCCTTTGTTGTTTGAACCAACACAATTAATGATGAAATTTCAGTTAATTAATCAGTAAAATTAGTATTTAGTTTGTCAATTATTAAAAGTGTAAAAAAAAATTACTGGTTAGCATTGTAGTTGATTTCCATCAGCCTGATAAAGAAAAAATATATAATGTTCCACTCACCTAAACTGTCTCCCAGGCTTCCATCCTGTCCATCCTCCCCAAAGCTGTTGACCCTGTTATGCTGTGACAGGCCAGGGTGGTGGCCTCCTGCATGGCCCATCGGCGTCCGAATGGAAGTATTCATCTCCTCCACCCCTCCAGACTCTGGCCCATCCAGACTGGGAGACTGGACAGCTCTGTGAGGGGGTATGGGGCCACTGAAAAAGGAAGCATTGTGGCCGCTACCGGTGAACACAGGGCTGAGCTGCTGCTGATGCTGACTCTGTTGGGCCATCCCTGGGTGTTGAGGCTGGCTGACCCGATACTTTTTTTTTGAGGATGTGGATGAAAAGATGGGTTGGGTGGTGCCAAGTGGTAGTTGACGGGTCTTTGGGCAGCTGAGGGATCTTTTCGATGGAGCAGCGAATTGGGAAATCCAGCAAGCCCCTCTGATTGCGAGTCTAGACTTCGACTTTGACCTGTGTCTAAATCTCCCTGTATCAAAAAAAGATCACCAGTTCAACTGCTATAAGCACCAGTTTTGGTAACGTGGGTCTACAAAAAAATCATATACTTCTAGTTAAAAAGCTCAAATAAAATTAAATATCAACTTGCCTGTTTTTCCTTCATGTCTGTGGTTTTCCTCTCTGGTGTCTGAAGACGGTTCAGTTCCGACTTTGGACATCCTTCTAATTTACCTGGAAGGTCAAAACCAAAAACAAACTTACTACCCCATGCTTGGCTGTTTCATTTAATTACATCTACATATTTGACTGCATAAAATTACAGTAATTTGTGATTTTGGATGGCTCAAATCAAGGCACACCATTTCTGATGGGGTCTGGCTGTAGCTCCTTGTCAGGGCTGGGCTGGCCCATTCCTAGGGGAGAGGGATGGGCCACCCCACTATAAGGGATGGGTGAACCTCGATTCTGAGCCTGCAGCAGATTGAAGTTGTAGGCCATGGCTGCCGGATGGCTCATGATGCGAGGGTCCACAGCAAAGCGGTTCTGGTAACCTGGCCAAGGCAGCTGATGAAAATTAAAAAACACAGATTTGACAGATTATGGTTTGATACATTATGACAGAGAATAGATAAGTAAACACATACTGTGAATTATTGATGTTCAAATTACCAATACCTGATTACAAACAGTAATATTTTAAAACCTAATACCTAAGAAGAGCCATTAAAATATCCAGATTTTCCTGTAAGAACAAAACTAAGAGATGCTACTATGTATACCGGCTGGCAAATATTTAGCTTTAGCTTCTACAGCTTTAGCTTTTGTTTCCACAGATGAAAGAACATGAAAGAACAGTACATTAACCAAGGATAAATGTGAAGCAAATACAATTACATAGACAAGATCTCAACTTGGCATAAGAAAAACAAATTTATGACTGCACATATTACACACAAGTTTTTATTAGGGCTGCAATGATTAATTGATAAATCAGTTAGTCAATTGAAGCAAAATGGATCAAAAACTATTTTGTTAATCAAATAATCGTTTCAATCTTGTTTTGAGCAACATTATTTAATAAACAAATTTGTTAGTTAAAGCTCTAGTTTTTGAAATGTCTTGTAAAATCCTCTGTAGTAGTTGAAGTAAATGACTTTAGTGTTTATGGGGTCTTGTTTAATAAGTGTAGCAGCTTATTTGTGTTAAGTTTGTTACCAGAAGCAGAAAACTTACAGGCAGGGGCATGGACATGACCATGTTTCCTCCATACACGGCTGGAACATACAGGATACTGGCACCTGTGTGAGGATCTATCCTCTGAACAGGACTAGGTGACTTGCCCATGCCAGCAGGTGTCCCACCCAAGGGTGGTGTAAATGCCCGAATAGGGTTTCCCATCAGCATGGTAGAGCTGGGTTGGACTGCAACGAGAGAAGGTGGTAAAATAATTATAGCAAATGCGAATGTGTGTCTTAATATGATGACAAATGGATAGTAGAAACACGCACAAGCCCAAATCCAATATTAACCTTTACATTTCATTGACATATTAGTGTTGGAATGCATATTTACTGAAGAGCAACATCTGAAGTATTATTTTTAAATATTGAACAAAGGGTAATTTACCCAGAATTCAGTAAGTCCTGATGACAAAATTCTACTTAAGTATTTGTGTTAAATGCACTGATGGATGAAACAAAGGTAAATATTCAAGTTTTGTAAGTCTATACAATGGTTATATTTTCAGACTCCTCAGTCTAAATGACTAGTGGCAAACTGGTAGATAGTGATAATTTAGTAAGCTGCTCAAACCAGCAGGAAGTTAGGGATAAGGTTCAATGAATTAAAAAATGTTCCACATTGGATTTACTGTTGCGGGCCTATGGAACTATCTGGCTACACATCACTAGCACTGGTATTAACAAGGCGATGCCAGGGACAGGCATGGCAACTACAGCTTCACTGCTGAATAAGGGGGGTTGTGTTGACAGGAAGGCAGCATATATTGACAGAGTTGCAAACACATCATAATTTCATGATCACTTCCTACAATGACAAGCAGGCACTGTTTACAAATTCACTGATGAAAACAATATAGTGTAAGTCAACAGGATTTTACTCAGACAAGAAAATCAAGCAACTCAACACTGAGAATGAGGGAATTATAAATTTAGAATGTCACAACAGCATTTAAACAATCTTTCATACTGTAGGAACAATACCCTCAAATCGCAGATCAACTATGTTCCCCTCCACCAATAATGTGTGTCAAAATCAGTTAATATTCGTTGATTTGGTAATGTGAATTTTTTTCCTAGTAATATCTAATTATTCATAACTTTGACAATATTACATCATTTACTCTGAAAGGCAGAAAAAAATGTTCTCCACTGATCTCTGTTTAGCCTAATTTAGCTAACTAACACTAAACGGCTGAAAATTGTCTAAAATCTGAACTGTGTGTCGTCCTCAAGTACACTTCGAGTACGGAGCAACTCCTTGCTGTGTTTTTCAAAGCTGCACAGCTCCGATGGCTTATACAGCCTAAGGCCACCATGCATCCATCTGGGCTGCTGCGTTAGACTCATGCACTCGGGAAATGGGCTTGTTCATGTGTAAAAAGACACAATTGGAAATCCCCTACTGTTGTAGAACCAGCCCATAATAAAATAAACTATACATACAGTGACACAAACAGAAATACGATGTGGCCTGGATTTGTTTCTATATAATTGCATGTGAACATTTTAGCTATATAGTAGTCAATTTGAACTATTGAGAACTTTTTGACATACAATTATAAATGGTGTGACTTATTTACCTTTAAAGAATATGAGAAATTGGGTCTATTTCAAACAATGACTAAACAAGCTACAGTTGGTTACTGAGTTGTATTGTTGAGTTTTATTGCCGTTTCTCATTTTCTTTACTTTCTTCATTGACATTTTCAGCAACCCTAAATAAGCTACAATGTAGACACTGAAAAGATTCTTATGAAATTCCTTTTGATTACAATTTTCTATGGTTCTGCTTCTATATACTGTCAGGTATTTTGACAGTGGTTTCTGATTTTTGCATCATTCCCCAACACAATGGATTTTAAGTTTCAGCCATTTGGTGTTGGTGTTTATGCATGGTTACATGATTGTCTGAGGCTCAAAAGTAATTGGACAGACTAACATAATTGCAAAAATAAAGACTAGTTGGTTATAAATACTGTCTGAAGTCTGGAACACAAAGAAGTCAGTCCATACTGGGTTTTGGCCTTTGGGATTCCAGACCTTTACTGTGGCTTCCTTCAGGTTTTGTTTTCAGTAACTTAGTAACTTAAAGGTTGCTCTATTAGGTTGAGATCAGGTGACTATGGCCACTAAAGAATATCAAGAAGATCTTGGATCTTTTTAGCAGTATGTTTGGGGTTATTATCTATCTTCACTGTGACACACTGTCCTATCAGTTTTAAGGCATTTGACTGAATGTGAGCAGAAAGTATGGCCCTATAGACCTCCGAAATCATCATGATATTTCCATCAGCAGCAGCGTCAATAAATACTAGTGACCAAGTTCTTCTGGCAGCCTCACATGTCCATGCCCTAACACCTCCTTTACCATGTTTGACTGATCATGAGCTGTTCCTTTCCTTTTCCAGACTTTTCTCTTCCCATCTATCTGGTACAAGTTCATTTTGGTTTTATCTATCCAGAGAATCTTATTTAAAGAATTAAAAAAAAAATGTAAAAGATTTAAAAGATTTTAGACGTTTGTAGCAAATTCTAATCTGCCTTCCTGTTTTTGGGCATTGCACCTTGTTGTAAATAGTCTATTTTTTCATTCATCAAAGTGATTTTTGTTTGCAGACTTAGACAACGATACATCCACCTCCTTGAGAGTGTTCTTGACTTGTCTGGATGTTATGAAGAGGTTTATCTTCATCAAAGAAAGAATTCTGCGATCATCTCTTTTAGTTGTCTGTGGTCTTTGAGGCATTTTGGTGTTGTTGATCTTTTCACTAAATTCCCTCTTTTAACAATTGTACAAAATTGTTGATTTGGTAATTCCTGATATTTTTACAATCTACCTGATGGGTTTATTTTGTTTTTGAAGCCTAATGATGACTTCCTTCACTTGCATCAACACTTAGTACCTAAAGAGAATTCCACTGAAATAAATCTACTTGATATGTCAGGAATAATGAGGAAAAAAAACACAACTGTCCATAAGACTGCTCATCTGCTTTAAGTTTGAAGGTTACTGGTTACTTTTGTTTAAGTCCTTAATTTAAAGCTGAAAGTCTACAAGTAAATCACATATTGATTGCTTCATTCCAAATCCACTGCGGCAGTGTACAGAGGCCAAATATAAAAAAAGTGGGGCCTGAATGTATGGTCCAAACTTACAATATTCGGTTCATCAACATGAATGAAGACGTGCAATAGCATACACTCACCAAATCCTTCAGGTGGAACGTGTTCTGTATGGTTTGCATGTTTCCCCTGTGGGATGAAGCAATCATTAGAATGTTGTACAGAAACACAGGAATTGAGCATACAACTTCTGCAGTGCAGTCCTGACAGTCCAGCATATGTCATGACAGCTATAAGAGCAATACCTTTTTGGTGATGTGGACACACAGGAGAAAACTACCGTTACATGAATCCATAATGTTAATGTGTGATGCAGACAGTTCAGAACAGGCTGCAATGATGCTTGTGGTTTTGTTGAAGAGACATTGTCACTTTCTTCTCAAGTGTGCTTTAGGTTCATTCATATGTCAGGCCAAAACACATCTATTTTTGATACTGCAATGTATATGCCCTGTAATACAATCTCAGATGATCTCTTTACTGTCCTATAGTTACAGTGCAACCTGCTGAGTATTTCTAATATAACCGGAACTTGTTCAGCCGCAAAGACACATGTTGGTGCCGGATACAGTATAGTATATCTATCATACCGCTCAGATATAGTTTAACAGTAATAACGGCTCTGATTTAAAGGATATTCTCAAAAAACTGTCAATGTATTCCTTAGATAGTTTACGGGATACCTAAGCCTTGGAAATAATTTATTAAAATCTCAAAAGCAGTACCACTACACTGAGATACATTCTTTAAGTAAAATATGGTCAGTAGAGTTGAATCTGAATTAACTTTGCTCCTGTTTTTTTCTTCTTTTATTAAAACAAGTTTGTGTCTCTCCCTAAAATATCTTATTTTTTCCACTGCTATGTGACGATAACTTAACTCAGTCACTAAAAATTTTCTACCACACAGAATCTCAGTCCCCAAGGAGGCTGACAAAATATCTCCATCTACTCTGTATAAGCATTGAAATTTAAACTGAATCCTGATCACTGTTGATGACCATCTATAAATCAAAGTATACACAATCAAGACTGCTTCCTCGTGGCTAGACCTGCATAGGAACACAAACACGAACACGAACAACACAGTTGGCTCATGAGATCACCTCATACCCGAGTTTAGGTGGAACCTATCTCGTGTATTATTAATCACTGCCAGCAAACATGCATAACTATTTACTTTGAGCTCCTTCTGTGGCTACTCCTGTTGCACGCAGTTGCTTCCAGTTGCTTTTGGTGTTGACAGATAATCTTTGACAGGCGGTATGCTTTATTTGGAAGAGATGAAAAAATGACATCCTCCATTGCATGCGATCTATTTTGTCGCTGCTAATTAAAGCCGATATTTATCAGGCAAGGAACTCTATACGTCAAATTAGTGGGGAAGCTGTGAATATACTGAGTTATTAGTAAGTTAAACTAAAATGGATTTTTCATTAGTTTGGTTACTACTATTCAGAGGGCCATTTGATTTTCAAAATGAGACTAACTCTTCAAATTTGACATTTAGTGATAAGGCTGCAAATGCATTATCATCAGTATAAGAGGACTATAAACTTTGACAGAAATCCTAGAAATGCTGATTGTAATTTCTTAGGAAAAGACAACAGTGTCAAATCTGCCAGGGCGCTTTTGGCATTTAAAATATGTGTATACTTCTGGGGAACTTCTTCCATCTTGGGTGGAAGGGCAACCATATTTCAGTGTCATAAACAACAGAGACATTAGGTATCTTGGTTCCACATGTAAGAGATAACATTTAATATGGTGTTTTTTAAGATTAGCATCTTAAAGCAAAGTTGAATAAAAACTGCCTGTGTTGCATAATGTAGTGGTTCCCAAAGTGGGGGTACTTCCCCCTAGGGCTCACAGCTATTGCGAGGGGGCAAAGCTTATATCTACAAAAAAAAAAAAAAAAAAGTTTGGGAACCACTGGCATAATGCAATGATTTTCTACAAAATAAAATTTAAATAACATGTTAAGATTTCCTTCATAAAAGTGAGATCTGGGATATGTCACAGGGGCGACCTCATTGTGCTGCTGTTTTAAGGTAGAATGATAGTATTTACTTAAGGCTAAATTACCAGACTGAAAATGATGTCAATAGTCAAACTTGTGGTTACTTTATCCAATTATAGATGTGCTGCAGCAAAATTTCCTTTAAATAATGTGAGTTAAATAGTGGTGACAAGGATGTTGTTTTCAGTCTCAGATAATCAATTTTCTGAAACAACAAGGGCAAAGGCAGCAGTGAGAATTACAAGCGCTGCTTATTAGATTTTAAAAATACTTGTTGACTCTAAAGTGGCTGTCACAATGGGATCTTGGTTGCTTCTTGCATCACTTTTCTTTTTAGCTAAACAGAAAAAATATAGAAAATTGAACCAGTTTGTCATAGTTTGCACACTCTTTTGGGTGTCACAGTGCAGCAGTAATGGCTCACTGTCAGTGAGGTGAGGTTGTTGGAGAGAATGCAAGAAGGTTTTAATACAGAGAGCTACACTAGGAATATGTGAAAAGATTAAATTAGATATGTTTGATTTAATACCAAGATGATATCACCTCAAGTATCAGGTCTGATTTACATATACTGAAACTTACATATAGTAAGTGATAAAAGAATAAATAAATAAAAGCCATAAATCAGTTTCTAAGTGTGGAAATTGTTTTTGAAGGTCATCTTTCCTCAAATAAAATTAAACTAATTGTGCTGAAGCTTTTTAATGTGAGACATATTTTACAAGTGTCGCAGTCATTTGTACTCCATTTGTACACCATCTGTGTTAGAAAAGAGCAATTCAGAATATGAAATTAAATCATGCAAAAGCTTTTTGGGCCCTATATAGAATATGCTACATGCTTTGTGTAGCATTTGTTTTTTTTTAAATTTACTAGTAATGCAATTTCAAATACAAATTGTGTGAAATCTTCTGTGCCCTTGCATAGAATTTTTTGACTGTTTTTGCATTCAATCATAGTGGATTCTGGACAATGACCAATCAATGATATAATGGTCAGAAGGTGAGGTATTACAGAAAAACTGGTCATCAATAGCAGATGCAAAAAGGTTTCACTCTAACTACACAGCATTCAATAGGTTTTATTAGAAGCTAGAGCGAGACACTTTTTAAAGTTTAAGAATGAGCATCCATCAGGTACAGGTGAATCAGGAATTGGTCTGACCTTTATATTAGCAGTGTGCTGTTTGTATTGATGGAAACAATATATCAGATGCATTACTGGCATTACTGGCAGCACTGATGTGAGTGTGTAGTCAGTGGGAGAGAGAGGAAGTCTGTGTGTGTTTCTAAAGCCTGCTGATACTGCGGAGCTGCAGCTCATTAGGCCCAGTGGGTGGTGGCAGCAGGTTGGCAGCTGTGGTGATTTCGTTAACCTTTACCTCAGGGCAACCGGGGAGGATAGAACAGACATACAAACACAATTCACTCCAAACTAAACAATCAACAACATTTCTTCCCAACAAACCTACAATTTTGCTAAAATCAACCATAAAGTAATTCCCCATGATAAAGATTAAACATTACTTTTATTTAGACATGCACTCTGAGGCCACTTGAGCACAGCTTTTGTAATTGTTTTTTGTAACAGAGAGCATTTAATTTATTTTCCATCATGTGCTTACTATTTCCACAGGTATATACAGTATATTACAGAAAACCCTAAAATAGTGG
>KV751376.1:2902247-2920093 GCA_001698575.1 Mola mola | reverse complement strand
TTTTAATTATTTTTATTATTATAATTTTTTTTTATAATGGTATTATCATTATTATTATGACAGCTGCACAAACGTGTACAAAGGTTTTCATTTCTTCTGGTTACTGGAGTATTCTGTGTATATGTGCACTAAATGTTGGACATTCATCAAAGCTTCCTGATTCCTTCGCAGTGCTTTCATGATTTAAACACCGATCATGGCATCGTCATAACCATTTGGTCCTTTCTTAATAACTCTTCTGACTCACCAGGCTCCAAGTCAAGCTGGCAGAGGTATTGGGAGGTGCTGAGAGTGACCACCACCACACGGTGCCTGAGGATGTCCTCCCTTGAGGGCATCTGGAAAGTGACCTGTGTGCTGGAGATGAGACAGTACTGCTGGACCACTGGGTGGACTGTCTTCACCCAGCGGTTCCTGAAGTATACCCTGGAGAGGGAGAGGTGAAAGGAGGAACATCAGAAGAGACATACAGTCCAATGGGGTGAGGGGGAAAAAAAAAAAAAAATCTCTAAGTATTGTAATCTTTTTTTTTTCTTAATAAATGAGCCAATTTTAAAAATTGATTCTTCTCCCCAGAATTGATTCTTTTATACAGCATGCAGTAACGATGCAAAGACCCATGCAGCTGAAATAAATGTCTAACTAAGACTGACTGACCAATTTGATACGCATTGTGACTCATGCTATATTGTCTCTAGAGGTTCATGCATTTTAAATTCCCTGCTGGAGTCCTGGTAAACATGATAGCATGCTTCGTTTCCTTATTACTCTGCCCTAGAGACATTAGGTACATGTATGCAGCTTTATTAGTTCAAACTGTACAGCATGTCAGTAGTTACTAATCCTCCTCACCTGCTGCTTCATTCTTTGGTTATGTTGTTACAATATTGTGTCACTGAAAAAGTAAATATGACTATCTGGTGTTATTCTCTCTGATGCTATTGTTCTAGTTGTTAATACAGCCATGTTTTGAAGTCTATTTGTGATTAGCAGGCCATTAGCTTACCACACAAGGTACTTTATTATTCTGTCATGTTAGATGTTGTTGTCTTGACATTACTGCCTGTTTGCTTATATTACTGTGTTAGTAAGTTGCTGGACAGAGACAGCCTGTATCACGTTACTACTGACACTATAAGGACTCATTACAAAAGTGTTCGGCAGCTACTTCGATCTGCCGTTTGAAGGAAAAGAAAAATCACAATAATACAATAGAGTTGTAATACTTGTTGAATTGCAGTACAAATAAATTGGTACTCAAGTATCTTGACAGAATTGATTCGGGATCATTTCAGGCCTATGATCCAAACTATCAATCTTCCCTTCACATCTCTGATTGAGTGGAGAACTCAGTGAATGAACTGATGTGTCATATTTGACGTCGTGAATGTGCTGAAAAACGGAGTAGAACTTAACATATAGGTGACTGATAGTGATTAATTTCTTAACAAATAAAACTTCAAATCAGTTTCTCTTTGAAACATGGTCTGGATGAAGTTTGCTACTTAAACAAATGGATGGATTATTCTTCATATGCTAACATCTAGAACTTCAATGAGTCACCAGCGTTACACCAGACACGGACTAAAAATAAACCTGCTCACTCAGGTGTGTTTCCGTAACTGCTGTTTGGACCTGAAACCGATAAATAATTGTGACTTCTTATGGACCTTGGAATGAAATTTGATTAGGGTTAACAGAAGACAAAACCCAGATGTCAGTGGGTGTTTGTGGTTTCTTGTCTAGTCAGATATAAGGATACTCCAATTTTTGGGCTCAATATCAGTATCGCCTGAAATGGACATGGTTGACTGTACTGATGTATCAGCAAATAAGGTGGTATTCACCCATACCCGTGGCAAATAGTAATCAGTTATGTCTCATTGATTTTGCACTGGCTGTTTTTGCTGTCCTACACCTAACCTTGTTAACATGTCCATGTGTTCTTTTTATGTATTACAGCACACATCATGTCTGAAAGAAGTAGAAGTTGGCGTCATAGTTAAGGATTTCTGCTTTTGATCTTTTTTTAATTTCCTTGACACACAAATTACTTTAATTATCATGTCAGCCCAGAATTTCAATATCAGTATATCCTCAGCTCATTATGTTTTATTACCATGACAGCTTAAACATTAAACACTCTAGCCCCACTTGTGTTAAAATTAAAACTTTCAATTTGATGATATTAGACTGTCCCTACCAGAGAGTCCACGGTTAAAATAAACAAATTTGATTGTTATAAGACAGCTAAAAAAACGCATCATCAATTCAGCAACAGTCCGTCCACTGATTTTGTACATGACGTGTGCCAGCTGCGCTCTCATCAGAGGAGATTGACCAGTGAAATACATATTGGTAAAATAGAATATAAGGCCGATTTGAGTTGATGAGGTGATTGTGTCATGCTCTGGTACTGGTGTAAATTCATTAACATCACACACAGATGGGAGTTGGGCTGCTTCAGTCCAGGTAGTGGGGAGGGGTAAAGTGTGAACAGCCATGCATATACAACAGAGACCGATCATCATCAGTTCGTTCAAGACAAACAATACCCACACGAGTAACTTAAGAGCCACTAATTTGTCCATTTCAATTAGCTGAATGGATCAATTGTCACTCTTACAAGACCCTGTGCAACGACTTCCGATGACCAAAAGAATTCATCACAATGTCTTTGTATTTGTATATACAGCTATTTGTGCTTATGTTCAGAACTACTTTGCCAATGTTTATGCTTTCTGTTGATTTACTAAAAAATACAAACATGACATACGTACATACTGCTTTCAAATTATTGTAGCTGAGTTTGTGAAGACAATAAAAAATGAAACACTTTGAAATCATTGTCTGATGTTGCTGAAATTTACAAAAATATCAGAGCATGACACAATGACCCAATTACCTCAGATTGGCCGGAGACCCTAAAGGGTCAAATTAAACTAATAAATACTGCTTGATAATATTTGTCTGATTGTAAAAATGAACTTTATTGTTTATTGTTGAAAGTTTCAAATTTTGATGGAGAAGTAATGGTTGGTCTTTTTTCATCTAAATTATTTAATTGAACTGATTTCTAAAAGTTTCATAAAGCACCTTAAAAAGAATTGAAACTGGTGGCATACTGAAAGAAATAGGTATAATTGGTATACTGTTACAAAAAAAAGTCATTTAATAGTATTTGGTTGTTGTTGTTGTGCGCTATTTACTGCACTTAATGTGAAACTAAAAATGTTGGATACTTGAATACTGCTTTGTCTCTATTGTGCCCATTTGAAGGTGCCCCACTGACAAAACACTTGCCCCCAGCCATGATGAGATGGTCGCAGTTGACACAGCTTCAGTTCACAGCCACTGAATACTGTCCTTAAATGTGTTAGCTTTAGTCTAGTCAGTTAAGATATTCAAAGGTTAAAAGTAACTAGATCAGGGGCTTTAAGTGGCTCCCAGTAGATAAACTATGACCATTTTAAGGCATGGATAGTATGATTCAGACCTTAAATAAGCTACATGTCATGTTCACTTTACTGCATGTCGCAACTTTTATTATCTTTAAGGTAGAGGCAATTCTTAATGTCATCACAGAATATGCACAGCAGAACATCATAGTGAGTCTGTAATGACATAATTCCAGCTACCACAACCACAGATGCAGCCTGCAAACTGGACTCAGCAACATTACAACAATTAGATTCTACTCTGTAGCATAAGTTTAACATTTCCTTTAGGGCACTAGTGTATATTATATACACATATACCTGAAGCATGTTTCAGCACTTAGTCATCATATATCTAAGAAGTGTGCTTCCATACCTGAGAGGTCTGGCATGTGGATTGCCTGCTTCAACATAAGGATGAAGGTAGTCCTTAATGTAAAGGTCAGCTGCACTATTAGAGTGGGTGCAGATCAAGACCCTGCAGAGAAACAGACAAAAAAAAACTGTCAGACAAAAGATGATGAAACCATAGCATCGTAACCAAAAAGTCTTCATTGATAAGATACCAAAAGGGACAAAAACAATCAATACTATCTGTCACAATATGGGGTGAATTCACCCTCCTACTTGATGGATTTATTTCAAATTATTATTCAAATATTTATTTTTTTGCCCCAAGCAAAATGACAAAGAAAAATTTGCTAAGTCCTCTTCCTCTTTTGGCTTTACCTAGCTTTTCTAGGAGTCGCCACAGCGAATCATCATCCTCCATCTCTCCCTGTCCTCTGCATCTTCTCTTGTCACACCAACTATCTGCATATCCTCTCTCACCACATCCATGAATCCCCTCTTTGCTTCCTGCCTGGTACCTCTGCCACCCCCAGTTCTGTCTCCTGTTTTTTGGTCAGTGGCACTGTCTCCAAACAACATTGCTGGTCTCACTACCCTCTTGTGAACCTTTCCTTTCACTTTTCCTTCTACTCTTTTGTCACAGATCACTCCTGACACTTTTCTCCACCCACTCCACCCTGCCTGCACCTGCTTCTTCACGTCTGAACTGCTCTGAACAGTTGACCCCAAGTACTTAAACTCATGGACCTTTTCCACTTCTACTCTCTGTTACTTCACTGTTCCACTTGCCTCCCTTTCATTCACACATACATGTATTCTGTCTTGCTGTGACTGACTTTCATTCCTCGTTTTTCTAGCACACACCTCCACCTCCCCAGGTTTTCTTTCACCTGCTCCCTGGTCTCACTACAGATCAGAATGTCATCAGCAAACATCATCCAGAAAGTCATGCCTGAGCTCATCGGTCAGTCTGTCCATCATCATAGCAAATAAGAAGGGGATCAGGGCTGATCCTTGATGCACTCCTACAGCGCACCCCACCACTGTCATACTGCTCTCATACATATCCTGCACCAGTCTAACATACTTCTTTGGCACTCCACACTCCTTCATACAGAACCACAGTTCCTCCCTCAGCACCCTGTCATAGGCTTTCTGAAGACCCACAAAGACACAATGCAACTCTTTCTGACCTTCTCTTTATTGCTCCATCAGCATTTTCCAAGCAAACATGGCATCTGTAGTGCTTTTTCTTGGCATGAAACCATTCTACTGCTCCCAAATCATCACTTTTTCTCTTAGCCTTGCTTCTACTGCTCTTGCCCAAATTTTCACTGTGTGGCTCATCAGCTTTATTCCTCTGTAGTTGCTACAATTCTTCACATCATCCTTGTCCTTAGAAATTGGCACCAGTGCACTTTTCTTCCATTCCTCTGGCATCTTCTCACTATCTAAGATCATTTTGAACAGTTTCGTCAAAAACTCCACCGCCCACTTCCATACCTCTACTGGTATGTCATCAAGATCAACTGCCTTTCCAACCTTCATCCTATTCAAAGCTTTTCTCACTTCATCTTTACTAATCTTTCTAACTTACTGTTTCACAGTTGAAAATCAAACATGAGAATTACAAAAACGAAACTATGCAAGGTATTTACAAAAAAATCTTCCGTTAATGATGATATAAAACAAATAAGTAAAAGGAAACAAATTTTTACATTCATCCCACAACATGAACTTCTACAGCCAACAAACAGTAATTACAATAAACAAGGGACAGAAAAAACAGTTTTGTACAGTTTACTATTGAAAGCTGTGCAGAACTATCTTTTGCATTTTAACATTTGAATGGTGGAGAAACATGACAGTGACGGATATGCAGAGAAACATAATGGGCACCCCTGACAATGATCTTTAGGACATTTTTTTCCTCTTTTTTGTACCAGTATGATCAGCAGGCAGCATGAGTCCAGAGGGGTCACATCCCCCTTGTCTTGGCTTTTAAAATATCTATAATTCATTTTAGAAATACAATATTAAATGTTTTATCTAATGTAGAGTGAAATGAGGACTGAATATTACATTGGTACACATTTTTCAAAAGGCTGCTTTTTCTTTTACATTGCATATATTCAACCTCCTTTCCCTTATTAAAACACAAAATCTTATCTTCTGTGAGTGAGACATTTCCAGTATTGTATATCATTAATTTTTCACAAAGACTGGGGAAGCATTTATGTGCCTGTGCTACATCACTTTGTTTCTAACACAGGAAACTGCAGGATTTCCTAGGGGGATGTACAAATAGAGCTAACCTAATGATGAAAATGTTTACTGGAAGAAAACATTGCAATAAATTACTGTTGACGTAATTCTGTGTAGCTGAAGTGACATAACTTGATTTATCAGATTATGGTTTGCATGAACATCCATTCCGGCACAGGAAATGTGTTGATGATCAAACTAACCATGTGAATCGACCACAAGTGAAACCAAATCATACAAATGACCGGCACTCCATAGCCTCAAGTGATGGCACATGCACACATATACTATGCACACTATACATACCTCCACAGTACAACACATATGTTACTAGGATTGTTGTTCATTTGTTAATTTTGTTTCCAATCTGGATCATACCCCACAGTTGAGAATGCATGCGCTCCATAAATTATTTGCAGAACTGAAACACAATAATGTGCAATACAATTTTACAGTTATTCCTTTTTTATAGTCAATAACTTCTGCGGTGAAAAGATCATGACATCAAGCACAATGACAGACATTTGGTTGTGACTTTTAGCATTTTCATTGGTGTAAAAAGGCATGATTGATCAGAGAAGTTGATCATGAGGATGTGATATTTACCTTATTTTTTTTAAGTATAAGATTATTTGGCCATTGTCACCAGAGTTCTACCAGCACAGACAGAGCCCTCTGGACTCTATGGGTAGTGCTCATCTAAATGTCATCACAAATGTCACCCTCTGAAATTTGCAATTTATCAGTGAGAATAGGTGGGGGAGCACCGAAATGGGTGGGTGCCGAAATATCCACCCCAAGTTGCCCTGGCTGTAACTCTCAGTTCACACATTCTGTAGATCCTGTCCCTGAATCATTCAGGGAACACAGGGACATGTGAGTGGGCACCTTGGCCAGATGCAAAAGGGTTAGGATAAAGAACCACCGACAGCTAAACATCCAACATCTGCTTTTAACAGTCTTGTGTTGAGCACATTCCAGAAAGAACACATTCAGAAGGTAGAACTATATGACATGGAGTCATCCATGTTACCACATCCTTATGTTCTCAAAACACACACAACGTTATAACATTGCATGTTGAGTATGCGCGGACCACAGAGGGAGGGTTACATCCCAACTGCCAGCCACACCTTCCCCGAGGCAAACAAAGAACCATATGTCTGATTGGGTGAGCGTTTTCATAAGCATTTAATGTCAAATCCAACACTGCCATTGCCCTGGAGCTAAAGCCACTGCACAGCTCAGCGCCTCCTGCCACTGTCATCATAGCTTCTGGCTGATGTTAACTTTATAAACAAACATCTGCTCCCTTCTACATTCTGTTTTGGCCCAAAAAACAACACATCAACAAAAACTGCCTATAATAATAAAGGACTATTAATCTAGAAATCATCTTTAAAAAGCTGAAACATTGTCATCTTGATGAAGGTTTACATTAGGAGATTATAAACTCATAGGTAATATTCTCACTGCCAAGTAGCACAACAAGACCACAATCTGTGTTGGAAGTGACAGCAGAATAAGAAAAGAGGACAGTGCTCCAGAGTAAACATTTCATTTCTGAAGAACAAAATGCTACTTCTCAAACATAAATAACATTTTGTAATTATGACAGTGCTTTACTATGACTGTGAAAAAAAGACTAGACAAAAAAAGAGAAGGGCGGTTTTTGACTGTAAAGTCGGGTGAAGAATTGGAAAGAAGGTGCAGATCCCGTAGTAGACACCAACAGAGTTAAAAAAACAATACATCTTAAAACAAAACAAAAAATACCAAACAATTAAACGGTACATTCAGTGGGCTGCACACCAGCGGCACCATTTGTTTCATTTGTTTTCACCTGACATTCCTTCAATTTTGGGCTAGAGGTACCAAAATTCAATCAGCTCAAGATCTTTACCATATTAACTCAATAATTTGCTAAGTATCCATGCTTAGTTTTTGAGTTATTTTGTTCTCACAGGTGGACAGGGGCAAAAAACAATACCCTCCACATGCCTATGTCAGTGTGTAGGGTATAGAAACATCAAACAGACCTGCTGTGATCTTGTCGGAGAATGTGCTTGACAGCCTGTGCCAGGGTGAAGGTTTTGCCAGTGCCATAGGGCCCAATGATGAGGATTGGGGGCAGGGAGACAGAGATGGGTGTGGTTATTGCCAGGATGGCCTCTTTCTGCTTTGCATTCAGACGGGGATCCAGCTGCTCATCCCACTGCCTGAGGACAAGAGATAATTGTTCAACTTTTAATTCAACATACAGAATTCAGATGTTGATGGTGGGGCTTCCAGTAGCCATTTATATTAAATACTGTCTTACATCAAGTAAGACCTTTGAATGTGAGACACAGAGAAACTGTCAGTGTGTTAATATAATTAACTTCAGTGGGACTGTGATAAAGTGAGGAAGAACAATTCTTACGCATAAATATATAGGGTTCAAAGAGGATAAGAGATTGGGGGGAAAAAAAATTATATTACTGACTGTCTTTGAATGTATATGATCTGCTCTAAGGCCTGTTAAGTCAAATGATAAACGTAGGTAATGAAGAAATCTCTATGGGCGGAAAAACTGTGTGTAGTCATTTCCGATCCCATTGAGGGTCTGTCCTTGATTTCTGGAAACATTACTGAGTTTTTCTGTTTGAGTGTACAGTGTTAAATCATTTAGACATGCTGACACACTTGTCAGTAAATCAAGTGAACTGCAAGGTTCATACAGTGGGGCAAAAAAGTATTTAGTCAGCCACTGATTGTGCAAGTTCTCCTACTTAGAAAGATGAGGTCTGTAATTTTCATCATAGGTACACTTCAACTATGAGAGACAAAATGAGAAAAAAAAAATCCAGGAAATCACATTGTGGGATTTTTAAAGAATTTATTTCTAAGTTATGGTGGAAAATAAGTATTTGGTCGATAACAAAAGTTCAACTCAATACTTTGTAACATAACCTCTGTTGGCAATGACAGAGGTCAAACGTTTCCTGTAAGTCTTCACCAGGTTTGCACACACCGTAGCTGGTATTGTGGCCCATTCCTCCATGCAGATCTCCTCTAGAGCAGTGATGTTTTGGGGCTGTCGCTGGGCAACATGGACTTTCAACTCCCTCCACAAATTTTCTATGGCGTTGAGGTCTGGAGACTGGCTAAGCCACTCCAGGACCTTGAAATGCTTTTTACGGAGCCACTCCTTCGTTGCCCGAGCGGTGTGTTTGGGATCATTGTCATGCTGGAAGACCCAGCCACGTTGCATCTTCAATGCTTTCACTGATGGAAGGAGGTTTTGGCTTAAAATTTCACGATACATGGCCCCGTTCATTCTTCCCTTAACACGGATCAGTCGTCCTGTCCCCTTTGCAGAAAAACAGCCCCAAAGCATGATGTTTCCACCCCCATGCTTCACAGTAGGTATGGTGTTCTTGGGATGCAACTCAGCATTCTTCTTCCTCCAAACACGACGAGTTGAGTTTTTACCAAAAAGTTCTATTTTGGTTTCATCTGACCACATGATATTCTCCCAATCCTCTTCTGGATCATCCATATGCTCTCTGGCAAACTTCAGACGGGCCTGGACATGTACTGGCTTAAGCAGGGGGACACGCCTGGCACTGCAGGATTTGAGTCCCTGTCGGCGTAGTGTGTTACTGATGGTAGCCTTTGTTACTTTGGTCCCAGCTCTCTGCAGGTCATTCATCAGGTCCCTCCGTGTAGTTCTGGGATTTTTGCTCACCATTCTCATGATCATTTTGACCCCACGGGATGAGATCTTGCGTGGAGCCCCAGATCGAGGGAGATTATCAATGGTCTTGTATGTCTTCCATTTTCTTACAACTGCTCCCACAGTTGATTTATTCACACCAACCTGCTTGCCTATTGTAGATTCACTCTTCCCAGCCTGGTGCAGGTCTACAATTTTCTTCCTGGTGTCCTTCGACAGCTCTTTGGTCCTGGCCATGGTTGAGTTTGGAGTCTGACTGTTTGAGGCTGTGGACAGGTGTCTTTTATACAGATAAGTTGAGTTCAAACAGGTGCCATTAATACAGGTAACAAGTGGAGGACAGAAGAGCTTCTTAAAGAAGAAGTTACAGGTCTGTGAGAGCCAGAAATCTTGCTTGTTTGTGGGTGACCAAATACTTATTTTCCACCATAATTTACAAATAAATTCTTTAAAAATCCCACAATGTGATTTCCTGGATTTTTTTTCCTCATTTTGTCTCTCATAGTTGAAGTGTACCTATGATGAAAATTACAGACCTTTCTCATCTTTCTAAGTAGGAGAACTTGCACAATCAGTGGCTGACGAAATACTTTTTTGCCCCACTGTACATATGTGCTTACATGTAACAAAGTCCAATTTTGGCTTCATTCATTGAGATGACAGAGAAAACTAGCCATGTTATGCATTTTTAAATTGATGAGAGAGAGAGAGAGAGAGAGATGAATGAATACACCAAGGAGTACTGTTAGGAGTGTTTGCAAAATGAGGTAATGAAAGTAATGAAAGGCTGTTACACATCATTTTTGGAAAGCAAACTAAGATAAAACATGTCTTATGGCTATCTTAATCTTAAATCACTGAGTGGGTGACAGACAAAGTAATGAGTGTAATGATACCACATATACTGTATACCATTAAGGTTATTAATTCGACAACTAATTCAATGCAACTAAGAACCAATTTAAATTTTTTCGACCATACTAGTAGATAAACAAATTTTGGTTGCTGCAAAACTATAGTTCACTTTCCAAATTTAAGAAATTAATGGTCAAAACCAGGCACTTATTTTTATAACAAAAAGGGAGAAGACTGTACTTACAACCACAGCA
Organism: Mola mola; assembly: GCA_001698575.1. NCBI lineage: Eukaryota > Metazoa > Chordata > Actinopteri > Tetraodontiformes > Molidae > Mola > Mola mola. The sequence continues at coordinate 2,909,213 of KV751376.1, read as the reverse complement.
TAAACTGACGAATCTGGACAGTATAAATTATCTTTATTTCTTCTGTTTGTTTGTGCCAGTTTCCCACCAGCAAGCTCAACCAAAACTAAAATGTTTTTTAAATGGCTAATTTATGAAATCTAAAATTTTATTACACTGAAACTGTGCTACTTCAAAGGAAAAAGTTGAAATGTTTTCCTTAAAACTCCTAATACTGTCAGTTTATATTAGAACATATTGCTTTATGACACCACCAATTTGGCTTTAACTTCCTCTGCACCAGTCTTTAAAACAACCACGATGAAGAAACTGCTCTGCACTTGAAGCGAAATCCACTCCTTCACTCCTACATATTTAATGAAGCTCCCTCACTTATCCAATTTCTGATTTAAAGAAAATCTACATCAATCACATTGTAAAGCTTAGATAAAGCAGCAGCCTGGAAAATCTCAGGGGATTATTTTTGTCTTCAGCCAATAAAGATTACTATCCCTCTTCTCTCACCTTTCCAACTTCTGAGAAATATCTAAAGCTGCAAGGAGCTGCCAGCATTTCAGAATGGCCGCCAAGTCAGCAAGGCGAGGGATAGTCGGTCACCTCTTGAATTGATGTGACTTCCCCTCTGTCGGTGTAGTTTTCAAGCCAATATGATGTGCAGGTACGAAAGGAATTGCGGAAAATTAAACTGAGTTTTAGCGAAGACAATATATGTCAATTAACGCTGTTCATCTACTGTACGAAAAAATGCTCCCTTTTGCACAGAGCAACATAAAAAGTTGTTAAAGTTGTGTTAAGTGTGCCAAATGAAATTCCATTGTTCCTGACTTAATTTTGGATAATTTTTTTCTTTCTAATATTATGACCCAAATGGAGGGGAAAACCATAAAATTGGGGAAATGATGGATGTTGCTTTGCACATGAGTAAGAAATGTATGCTTGACTGAGCACATGGTGAACTGTGTACCTGTTGGGGCTCCAAGGGATGGTGGGGACAAAGCCAACATCAGGGAAGAGGATGGTGTTATCTTTGACGCGATCCAGAGCATAGTGCATTTCACAGAGCGGCAGTCTGTTCAGCTGGAACTGGAGCTCCACCTGCCAGAGAGAAAATACAGAGTTTAAATGCATTAATGGTGCTTTTGTCAAACCACTGTCACGCCACACATGAGATGTTTTTTTTAAAATATCTAGTTCCAGACGGTCATATTGTGAAAATATCCATGTATTGAAAGTAGGGGTGGTCGATATATCGAATATACTCTATATACTCGTGGCTTGTTTCAGGTTAATAGTCAGTAAATGACTATATCGCAACGTCAGATACAAATTGTTATGTGAATGTTTCAAGCCATTGGCATAAAATCAACTTTGGAGATTTGCTTCTCTCACTCTCTCCTGATGCACTCTTATAGCAGACAGCTCGCTACTCCGCCTACCCAGAAAGCTCTCCTGGGCGCATGTGCATTTTGTGTCAAGAGAAGCGGACGGAGGAAAGCCTGAGAGAGGGCAAGAAGTGGAGAGTCCATGAGAGTTTTCAGTGATTAGTAACGATTTCTGCACCGTGTAGGCAACCTGTGGTCTAGTCAGACATTTGAGAGAAGTTATGTGTGATAACAGGCTGTGAGAATAACGTTGTCAGTGGCTACACTGCTTGTTCACAGTGCCACAAAGAGTTAGCATTTGATAGCCAAGAGATAAGACCTCATCTCGGAGGAAACACTTAAAAACCTGCATGGGTAGAGCAGCTGCTGCGACAACCCAAGAACACAACTGGAAATGGGAAGGAGCAGGTTGGAGAAATAATTCCGGATAACAAGTCTGTTCTGGTACTGAGCTTTATGGGTCCATGTGGAAATAAATAATGCCATTATTTATTTCCATTTGTTAAAAGCTGTGTTAAAAGCTATGTATTCAATTACTTTGTTTGAAATAAATAGTTAAACTTAATAAAGAAATGTAATTAAACTTAATTGTATTTTCCTCCCTTTTTGCATGCAAAAAACCTCCAAAACAAACACATCAAATGAACAATAGAAACCTCTAATGAATAAACAGTAAATAATTTAGACAAATGTTGCAAGGACTAGTGGAATCAACACACTGGTGTCATCTTATGCATAAATGTTAAACAGCACATTTATTAGGTACTTTAGTAGAGATTTTTTAAATATCACAATATCACTTAAAAAATATTGTGATATTGTTTATAGGCTTATCAACAACAATCAAAATGAGACGAATCCTCTGTGCGTCCACTTAATTTTATTTATTTTTTTCCTTCCATTACTTCCAATTCTCTTGTCATGTACCAGATGAGTCCAATCAGAGTCGCTGACGAGAGCCGACTAGTCTAAGCAGTGAGGGACACACCACAAAAAGTAGGGTAACTTGGAAGTACAGTAACACAAGCAACACACCTGCAATTTTGCATCACGCACACTGACGAGTTGTTTTCTTTGTTTTTTTTTCTGATTTTGTGGGAAACAAAGGGACATTTATATCTTTATTTAATCCTTTGTCATTAAATAAAACTGGTTTAAGCCAAAGATTTTTTTTTTGACACTGCTGAAAAGTGCTGTCAGCATAGAGATGCAGTAGCAGGCCCCTAAAACGTATTCTGTCAAATAAGCAATGCTCCAGGCATGTTAAAAAAAAAAAAAAGAAAAAAGAATATAGTGCAAAAGCAGTAAAGACTAAAGTGGGGAAGAAAGACAAAGCACGAAAATATAATACACGACAAATATATGAGTAGGGAAATCTGAGTTATATGACAGCAAGAAGAGGATGAAACTTTAGGCTGTATGGAATAATTGTAAGAACCCACAGAACAGATAGGGAAGAGAAATTGTAGCATGTATGCAGACAGAAGCAGTGTGTGCAGAAGAATAAGACGATTATTTTCCCACAGTGATAGGATGAGGGTTGTTTTGATAACTGTTAACGTAGTGCCATGCGTCATCGGCTGATGTTCAAGCTTGGGGGGGGTGACATGCAGAGGCTGTTGGAGGGAATGTCATTCAATAAAGGCAATTTTCTCAGAACCTGAGACAAAACAAATGTAATTTGATTACATCAAATGTAATCAATGGTGTCACAGATGCACATAAACATGGTTTTCCTGGAACGATGATCTTCAACTTTCTAACATTTTATAAATACAATTAACAGCAGATGACTAAGGACTACTCAAGGACAAGAGCTGGAAACTGCCTAAAGCTATATTATTCACCTGCGCCCTCAAATCTGCCAGTCTACTGGGATTGCCTAGTATCTGATGACATTATCCTTAAGCACAGAAATGGTTCATTTTCCTTTGTTGCAGCATGTACCTGTATTTCTCTGTCAGGCTGCAGACCAAGCTCTTCACAGCAGTCCTTGCAGATCCTTAGGAAGATGTAGTCCTTGGTCTTCTCTTCAATCACAGCTTCATAAACTCGCTCCTTGACCCCAGGAGGTGACTGACTGCAGATTCCCTCTCGACCAAGTGGTAGCACCAAGACGGAATTCACCTTGGTCATCACTAGCCGGCCAGCCAATGTGTCCTTAGGTTAGAAAAAGACGGGGAAAAAAAATTGACACCTTTGGGCTGCAAAAGTTCCACCAATGAGTAGTACTTAAAAGTGAACATGCAGTAAATAATGCTCCAGATACATCGCGATTGCCAATGTAGTCGATCCAGTTACCTCAGAAAGTGTTTCAGTGAGTTTGAAACGTGCAAAGAGCTGTCCATTCTGTGCATACTTGGCTCCAACAGAAATGCCAGTCAGCATAAAGCTGGTGACTAGCTGGAGGTTCACCTTGATGTTAAACCTGGATGAGGGGGAGAAGAAACGTGGACTATCGGTTATACTGTTGCAGAACTCAAGATATAATATAAAAGCAATGTACAATTATAGCAGTAATAATGTTTTTTAGTATCGATAAACTAGTGCTAGCATCATTTTCTAAAAAGTTTACAACTGAACAACATAGAACCTAGAGAAGAATTTCTGTTTTAATAAGATGGTCCCTCAGGGGGGAATGACCACTGGAAAGTTTGTCAATGAACGCATTTGGTTGAAAATCAAATCACTTCTGTTCAAGATTGTCTAAGACTGTCTTTGAGGTCTGCTGGAACAAAAATGATGAAATTGGAAGCAAGACCCTTGATGAACTCTGACAGATGACTGACATAGTTAGATAAGATAACATGTTAAGTGTTTAAGATAAGATGTAACTTTATTGATGCCCCCCCTTGGGAGATTTGCGAGTCAGTGGTGTTACACAAAACACAAACAACAGCTGTCTGGCTGTACTCTCAGAGATGGACACATTTAAACAGACAATACGGAACTCCTGGTTTTTTGTGACTCACTTAACATTCATACTTTGGTAAAGCTTCTTGACCTCCCAATGCCAGACTGCCAAATGGGAAGATGTTACTCATCAATTAAGAAGTACATTTACTGTGACACCACTCAGAAGGATATTCTGATAAAGATATGTATTTAAGTTATACGTCAGTTGCATTTAAATGAATGAAGTAAGCTTTAACAAATGACTGTAAGCAGTGGGATCTACAAATAGCCAAGAATCCACATGAAGAGTATTAGAACTGGGAATCAAATGGATGGTTTAATAGTCAAGAGATAATCCATATGCACAATGGAAATGCAGCAGATTCAAAGACTGTGAGTAAAAACCAGAATGAATCCTTTCAACTCTTCATGACATCAAATGACATTGAGACAAGAGACATGAGACAAGATCAAGTTAAGAGAAATGAGGAAGGATAAGACAAAGTTAAAGTGCTGGTGGAGAGTCCACAGTACGTCTGTGATTAAATGTGGGATTAAACATTCCTCTTATTTTACATATAATCTCAGCATCACCTATAGTTAAACTAGTGGAGTGAAGGAAGGGAATGTTTCTTAAATTCTTAAAAAAATATATAAATAAATAAAAAAACAGTCTGTTCTATTGCAAGTCCACTGGAACTATGAGTTAGATTGTGTTAATCACGCCCTCTCTCACAATGAAGGTTTAGTCTGACATCTTGTGGTGGTTTGCCATCTAATACCACAAAAGCTCCATACCGGTTATGTGATTTAATGTTGACTAATTCTATGTATTTGCAATACGAACAATCAATAAAAAGATAAAATTAACACAACACATATCCATACAAAACACATAATAGATCAAAACAGTGAAACTTTTTAATTGATGTGTTGAGAAGGATAAGACAAACATCACAAGCAGTTGTTTAAACTGTATTCTGACAACATTATGTACATATAATTTACCAACAAGATGCCCAACAATAGGTCAACTGGTCTGACCTCTAATTAAAAATCTGCAAAGATCTAGTTGAAAGCTACAGGGAAGGATGAGTAAGCCAGGTAGACTCTGAGTTATGATTATTATTATACTATAATGAAGCTTTTTTGTTAGTATTTGGAATTATATATATGTTTAAACTTTGCACAAGCAATTGAAATTTATTATTTACTTTGGAGGTTGTACTGAAATAGTTTCAATCCCAAGTTAACACTAATTTTGCAAATAAGACCTTCAGTAAAGGTTCACTAACCGAGTATGTTCTTATGGTAAATATTTCACAATTGTAAGGCAAATGTTTTAAATTACTATCATATGCAAAAACATACATGCCAAACCTGCCTTTGTATCAGGATTTCTTGATGTGCAACAGCACACATTTAAAACCCTGTAAACATACTTTGTTAGAATACTGTTTAGGTTGAAATTTACTTGTAACATTCGCATTAGATGTTTTCCAACTCCCAATTTTTAAGCAATGTTGTTCAGACATAATTGTTCAGCCAAGAATGTATTTGCAGATATGCTTTCCCAGGAAGAAAAAAAAATAAAATAAAAAGCGTGAACACTCACTTGCTAACTTCCTTATATTGTGCAATCTCTTCAATGTAGAGCAAGTCATGCAGCCGAGCTTGGTAGTTGTCTTTGGTCAGAGTCTTGTCCAGGACTGACTGGGTGAAAAGCTGGTCGGCTGAAAGAGGGATCTGATAGCGGGACAGGAGGCTGCGCTCCAGATCAGCCATAGTTTCATTAGGAGTGAATTCTACAATGGTCTTACAGGAAGAGTCCCAGCGTTTTGCAGTCAATAACAACTGCTGTCTGGCTGCCATTAGATGTTCTAGGTCTGAGGAAATAGGAATAAAGGATGGGAAATATTTACTACAGAATGTGTTTACATTTAACTTACAAAACTGAGAAAATCAAAAAGCATCCCCATCCAAACCTAATGAAATTTTTTGAGGTGAGCTTTTATCTTAAAGCATACCTTCGATGGAAGCAGCATCAACCATGATCCGCTGCATTAGCACCGGTTCTGAGCCGAAGTCAAAAACAACAGTCTGTCGGAAGGTACCAAAGATTTCCGTGCTGAAGCCCAGTACCACCTTATAGATACAGTGGTCCAAACCATTGTCTGCTGCCACTGTCAGTACAAGAAAATTTAACATTAAACACATTAAAACTTGTGTCCATTGTAGACAAAACATAAAAGGGATGTAACATTCATAAGATTAAGTGTTTTAAATTTTTTTAAGTCACAAGTTCCTGAATGCTCATGAATGCAAAACTAATTAAAAACTACAGAATAAAAGAAAGGGGCCAATAAATCAGCAAACAATAAATTTAAATGTGACTTCTATAATAAAAACAAGACTTTTGATATGTTTATTGCAAACAAATCAGACTGGCTCCAAACAGAATTATAAAACTCAATCAATTTTAAATCAAACAGTACCAGCTTAATTATGCATGATAATATTAGTGAGCGAAAAGAAAAAATAACAGATGAACAGCACATCTTTTATAATCAAGTGGAATGTTCAACAAGAGATGAAGGAAAAAAAAAAGTGTAATCCCCCCAAAATCTGAACCCCAGTCACAAAACATACATGGTGTCTCCTCCCCCGGAGTCCACTCTTGGCAGCCTTTCGGGAGGGGCTGTAGCCCCTC